>JABUQX010079298.1:7500-10000 GCA_015478945.1 Trachelipus rathkii | reverse complement strand
ATATATATATATATATATATACATATATATATATATATATATATATATATAGTTAGCAGCATATATATATATATATATATATATATATATATATATATATATTATATATCATATATATATATATATATATATATATATATATATATATAAAGTTTTCAAAGAAACATTATTTTTACTTTGTCAATACCTCAACAAATTGTCTCATAATTTTCAAAAACATCTATTATTATATTTTGGCTTACAAACTTTAGCAGTTTTGTCAACAAATAAAGGAAAATTCTCGTGGGAAAACGTTTTCTAAGATAAAGTTCCTCTAATCAAAAAGTTGAAATACATCTGTAAATACATTTATTTGTGTTGTGAGTTTTAAAAGCACCTTTTATAATAAATAAAAAGAATTATAACAATCTTAAGTCGTGTTCTTTTTAAAACCGAAGATGAAGACACTATTATTTGATTTAAGATTTTGTCTAATTAGAATGTGTTTAATTCTAAAGCAAAAATTTGACTTACTTTGGGTTAATAGCGGGACATATGACGTGGACAAATATCAGCTGATATATACAAACAAACGTAAATATATCTTAATATTTAATTTGATCAATCTGTTTATTTAATCATCATCCGCAAAGCGTACGCTGAAAACTAAAATAAAACTTAAGCGAAAACTATGATATTTAAAAAACTTTAGCGACAAACATTATTACACAGGTCTGCCCTCCAAAAAATTTTGAAAGCTATTTTGGTTATTTTATGTTTTTTGGTGTGCTGAATCCAAAAATGACCTTCGTTTTATCATAGGACATCACATTTTTTAACAAATTAGGTACCTATGTGAATTAAGATATGTCAAAGGAAATGAAAATAGACACATAAATTGGAATTTTTATTGCACAAATTTCATGAAAATCAACTTTAAATTAAAATATACTTGTATATACTTGTTAAAATCGTTTCTTTGTTCCTTTAAGGCTCCTCTTCGTATATTTACGCTTATGGACAGCATCTGGAATCTCTCTATGCAGCATCCAACAGTAATCGGCCATCATCGTAACGTTCCATCTCCCCTGGTATCTCCTCTTCATCTCTT
This sequence comes from Trachelipus rathkii, assembly GCA_015478945.1. NCBI lineage: Eukaryota > Metazoa > Arthropoda > Malacostraca > Isopoda > Trachelipodidae > Trachelipus > Trachelipus rathkii. The sequence continues at coordinate 8,910 of JABUQX010079298.1, read as the reverse complement.
TGATGTCCTGACGAAATCTTTCACCCTGTTCCTCACCCACAGCTCCCAAATTTTTAGAAAAGTAATCGAGATAGGAATGGAGGAAATATACTTTTAAGCTCATTAGGCAACCTAAAGCTTGAAATGCTCTCAACATTCGTCCGACGATCTCCTTATAGTTAGGGTCCTGGTTGTTGCTTAAAAAACTCTGCACGACCTCTTTGAACGCTTCCCAACCTTCTTTTTGAGGATCTGTCATGGTCTTCATGAACTCATGGTCAGCTATAAGTCTTCTAATGTCAGGTCAGTTGAACACACCTTCCTTCAATTTTGCCTCTGTTAGACCTGGAAACTTGGAATACAAGTATTTGAAGCATTCTCCATCTTTCGGAAGTGATTTCAATAATTGCTTTATCAATCCCAATTTAATGTGGAGTGGTGGTAGTAAAACTTTATGGGGAGGTACTAAAGTTTCTCGGAGGACATTTTTTTCACCGACTGTAAGCTCCCTTGGCTGCCATGTCTTTTTCGTCCATTGATTTGTACGGTCTCGACTGTCCCATAGGCATAGGTAACAGGGGTATTTGGTAAATCCAGCTTGTTGCCCAAGTAGCATGCACAAGACCTTCAAATCTCCACACACTAGCCATCCGTGGTCTTCATATTTGAGTTTCCGAAGAACCATTTCCAGGTTTTCGTAGGTCTCCTTCAAGTGTACCGAATGACCTACAGGAATGGAAGCGTAAATACCACCGTTATTGAGTAATACCGCTTTTAGGCTTCTTTTCGAAGAATCAATAAATAGACGCCATTGAGATGAATCATATTGAATTTTGAATTGACCCATTAAACCTTCAACGTCTGTGCAATAGACCAAGTTGTCTACCAGAAAAGTAAGGCACGAAATCTTTTTCACGATGTCTGAACCACGAAAATGACACTCCAGGCAACAATAAATTCCTGCTTTTGAGCCTTGATCCGAGTAACTCTGCAGCATCTTTGGGAAGATTCAAGTCCCTTACTAAATCATTAACCTCCTCTTGAGAGAAACATTTTGGTCCTGTATCATCTTCAAAATCAGAACTTGATTCATCAACTGGTTCAGGTATAACTACATCTTCAATGGAGCAAGGGTATTCCTTCCAAGGTAGCTGGGGGCTTGGGTACTGGAATATTTGAACCGTGAGGGATGGGGCGAATTGCAGATTGAAGATTGGGGTATGAAATGGAATGTTTCCATTTGGAATTATACCCTTTTACATTGCAAGAACAAAAGTAACAATCGTCACTATGGTTCTTCTGCTCACGCCATACCATAGGAATCCCAAAACGTAAAGCTTTTTTCTTACCTTTGAACCAATTTCGGAGATCCTCAACGCACCGTTTGCACACTTTATGAGGCGCCCAAACTTTATCTTCATCTCCAAGTTT
>JABUQX010079298.1:0-2500 GCA_015478945.1 Trachelipus rathkii | reverse complement strand
TGGGTGAGGCTAGGGTGTAGGTGTAGGCTGAAGTAAAGGCTAGGTAGTAGGCTGGGTGTAGGCTGCGGTAGGCTGGGTAGGCTATGTGGAGGCTGGGTGGGCTATATGGAGTACAAGCTAGGTGTAGGCTATATGGGAGCTAGTGTAGGCTAGGTGTGTGTGGGTGTGTGTGTGTGTGTGTGTGTGTGTGTGTGTGTGCGCCTATGTGTAGATGTTACCGAAATATCAAAAATAGGGGCTAAGCTCCCAAAGGGGTGGCCGGGTAATTAGGTGGGAGCCAAAATTGACTCAGTGGATGACCAATGGTTTGGGTCGAAAAAATTAGGGTGGGTACGCACAACGGTTGCTGACGCAACAGTTGGGGCAACCCTTCTTCGAAGGGTTGCAAAATTAGGTTGCCAAAAATTAGTTGCCAAAAATTAGGGTTGCCAAAAAATTAGGGTTCTCAAAAAATTTGGGTTCTCAAAAAATTTGGGTTCTCAAAAAATTTGGGTTCTCAAAAAATTAGGGTTCTCAAAAATTAGGGTTCTCAAAAATTAGGTTCTCAAAAAAATTAGGGTTCTCAAAATACCAATAAATGACTCCATGGAAGCAATCGGGGTTATTGGTCGAAAAAGGTCAACGCCAAAAAAAAGGTAAAGGCACAAAGGTCAAGGGCAGGTAAAATTTGGGCCCAACAAAGGTCAAGCCCCAAAAAGGGAAGGTCAAAAAGGTCAAGGGCAGGTAAAAAATTGGGCTCAAAAAAGGTCAAAAAAGGTCTGGTGGGTTTTTCGTCGGTCAAGGTAAGGTAAAATTTTGGTATATATATATACACAATCGTTGTCCGGAATGCCTGCCCTACTACTGCTGAACATAGCAATTCTACATTGGTCCTTACTGTAGGAACAAGTAATCGAACCTACTTGTTTGATAGTTAATTGTAGACAAAACATAAAAGAAATAAACATATAACATAAAATAAATGCGGAGCTACATAATGAATAAACACATCAATAATCGTACATGCCCCCCCCCCTCCGATTACTTCATCCAAAAGATGAACAATCATACTATCTTCCGAACATCCAAGATATGTCTCGTGATCCCGTCAACTTCAATTTTTCTTCTTGACAACAATTTTGAAATTCTACCCCTTTCCCAACTCGAAAAACACCTCGCTCCATTTGGCTTCACCCATACCTCTTTCCCGACACCAAATTCATTATTAACCTTCTCCATCAACTCCTCTTCCGCAGAATTATCCTTAATATCCGGATCCCTCCACTCATAATTGTATTTTATTGAACAAGGGCAACTCGATCCCTTCATTTCCACCCTTGGAAGTGAATTGTACCAAAACACTGCCTCGAACACGCTTATGTTCGACCTTCCCCAAATTCTTTTAATTGTCCTATGATTCCTCTCAATTATCCCATTGCAATTACTCCTGAATGCCACCCTGAATATCAATCCATGATATATTTCTTACATACAGTGGCGGCTCGTCCATAGGCACTGCGGAACTGCAGCCCCCCAAAAAATTTCAGAACTAAGCCACAACTACTAAACAGTATTTGTTATTTCCTTGTAACTCTCTCTCTCTCTCTTATATATATATATAAAATAGGGGACATATCATATCTATATACATATATATATATATATATATATATATATATATATATATATATATATATATATATGAAAAAGCACATATATATATATACATATATATATATATATATGTTACTGTATATAGATAAAGAAGGGTATATATTGTTAGAGTGATATATATATATATATATATATATATATAACCAAATATAGATATATAGATAAATTTAGGATTCCGAGAAACTCTCTAACTAAAATTGAAGTAACTTTGTCTATCAGGCAGTAAAAAAAATATATATATAAAATTTTCTGTCGAACAATTTATTCCATAGAAAATAATGGGAACTTCAAAAATCTTTTGTTCCCAAAATAGCTCTATACCGTATATTTTTACTTATGTAATCCGAGCGAGATGTGTCACGGTGATCGTAGCTTAATAAAGGTAAGCTGGAACAAAAAGTGAATTTGTTCTTGCCTGATATTTTTTCTTTTTTGAACTTCACATTTATCCTCTTTAAGTTTCGATCATTTTTGTAATTTTAACTGATCGTTTTTCAGGATCTGCATTAATGTAATATATATATATAGTGGTAAGATATATATATATATAGAGAAGAATTATATATATATCTATATTTTCAGTCTCTGATTTAATCATATATATATATATATATATATATATATATATATATATATATATGTTGAATAGCAAAGATAGTGCTATATATATGGTTATTGCTATGGTTAAGGCTAAGGCAAGGCGGTTATTAGCAAGGCAAGCAGTTATTATACAGCAGTGCTATAAGTTATATATTAAGTTATAGCATATATATATATATATATATTTCTTATATATATATATATATATATATATATATATATATATATATATATATATATATATATA
>JABUQX010079297.1:15000-21232 GCA_015478945.1 Trachelipus rathkii | reverse complement strand
CAAATTAACGTACAGATGCAATCCTCCTTTCTGTACCTCTTATAGATCTGCTACTATACCAAACGGAAGAAATAAAAGATCGAGCTGACATGCTGCGGTATATTCAGATTGGCAACTTACGTATCAATTTTTATCACAATTTCGGCTCCAGATAACCTCTTCTTCTTAGATATCCCTCGGCTGCTTCAGTTTCAGGACCTAACTTCTTTAGATATGACCAAACATGTCCATATTTTTAACTAACGTCAATTGTTCGACAGAAAATGGCTCACCTTCCAATTGTTTTGGTGAAATAGCAACATTATATAAGCGATCAAGAATTTCGTTGGAGAATTCCACTGATTTTCATAGTAGCTGTCATACTATAGAAAAGTGTCAAGTATTGGGTATGAGACTTTCTACACCGATTATAACTTAATTATCTAATTGTGAGAAAGAAATTCACAGACACTTTACTTCTCTTCTGAGCACCTGTTTTATTTCATTTCAGTTCTTTCCTTACAGAATCAACGTTAAACATTATATATTATTAATATATATATATTATATATATATTAATATTATATATATATTATATATATATATAATATATATATATAATACTATCTATATATATATATATATATAAGTATATACTATATATTATATATATATATACATAAATATACTATATATATAACTATATTATTCTCCTCTTTGCGGTTTAGCTTTGTCTTGACCTACGTTAATTAAGTGAGCACCTCTTTGATTAAATCCATTTGCAGTGAGCGACAGTTTAATTCTTTTAAATATTAATAATCAATATATATATACTAATATATTTATACTATATACTTATACCTATATATATATCATATATATAATAATATATATATATATATATATATATATATATAATATATAATATATTATATATATATAATATAATATTTATAATCTATTTTATATATATATATATATATATATATCTTCGTTATTATCATTTTTACGTTAATTAGAATCATGAAAAGATGAACGTAATTTTACAGAAAGGCCCTGAAATATAAGTACTTTTCGCAAGCGATCACAGTGTTTTCGCCATGAATAATTTTATGCACGCAGCACCGTGATTACAACATGAACTTCTACATGAATGGCAGCACGGTAAGTTACAGCGAGATCGGTATTGACTAGTTACCCTTATACTTATTCACGTTAGCTGCTCCGAGAATGCCAAATTAAATAGTAAATTTGAACTTATTGTTAAGTGAAGCGTTAGAGGAAGAATAATTATCGAATTTTTTATTCTTAAATCACAATAGACTGACAATCAAAATTTTCTTTTATTATATACTTTTTCTTTAGCAATGCGGCTCATACTAAGAAAGAAATATTATATATATATATAGTATATATATAATATCATATAATATAATATATATATATATATATATATATAATATATATAGACAAATATAATACAGCATATATTAATATAGATATTATATGGAAAAATAGTTATCTGTAGCAATTACATATTAAACCAACCATATATATACATGTATAGTATGTATAATATATAATAAATAAATATATACTAATATATATCTTTACTATAATAAATTGACTTAGATATTATTAATATTATACATATATATATATATATATATTATATATATATATATATATATATATATAATATATATATATATATAATATATATATATGTATAATATATATATTATTAATTATATATAATATATATATATATATATTATATATAAATATATAATACTATATATATACTAATATATATCTATTATATACACGTAATAATATGTGTTGTGTGTGGATGCGCGTTGTGTGTGTATATTAGGTGTTGTAGGTGAGTAGGTGTTGTGTGTGGCTTATAACTCGAATTATAGATGTTTGCCGTAGCTGCTTATCTTCTGCGCAATAGACTTTAAAAGAACAAGGTCACGGGCGATGCCTCGAAATTTAATTATCGATGAATAAAAGTTTATCTAGGTGAAATTTATATACTTTATAGTATTTAAATATATTTTCATGTTAAATTGTGGTAAAATAAAAAAAATCGATAAATATAAAATATAAATATAAAGAACATTATTATATTATTATATATATATATAATATACTATAATTATATATATATATATTATAATATAATATATAATACTAGTTATATATATATATATATATTAATATCTAATATATATATATATATATATATTGGGAATTTTTGGTTTAAACTACAACTCATATCTCAAAAAACTACAATAGCTACAACGAGGAAAAAAGGGAAATACATTGTTGGAATCCTGGTGAAATTTTAGTGAGGAAAATTAAAAAAAAAAATCTTTAAAAAAAAATAAAAATACAATAGCTACAGCGAAATGGAATACATTTTTGGAATCCTTGGAAAATTTTGATATGAAAAAATGTTAAAAAAAAAAAATTATGTTACTAATTATATAGTAACATGAGGAGAAAGCCTATTTAAGACCTTTTGTACGTTACTCGTTCAAATAATATTTTATTTTTTCTATTATTATTATTTTTTTTAACTAAAGAATTACCCAAGGTTATACCGCACCGATGGCAGGAGTCGGGGTCTCTCGGCCTTCCGGAACCCCCGCTGGACTATTTCCCCCCCCTCCGGGAGGGTCTCCGGAAACCCCGCTCTGTTGGTATCTTGGGATGTCGCGGGGTTCCATCCACCCGCTTCCCCTACGGGTATGGAAAAACGTCCCCCCCTGTGTCCCGTCGGCTCGAGCCCCCCTACATTGCCGTGTAATACCTTTACAAAATATAGTAATATATAATATTATATATATATATATATATATATATATATATATATATATATATATATATATATATATATATATATATATATATATATACTATATATATATATATATATATATATATACTATTGTCCGCCTGCTCCTAAAAAAAATAGGCAATATTTTTTCTTTTTTTTTTTGTTTTTACATTTTCGCCAATAAAATTGTACCAGGTTTCTAACAATGGTATTCCTTTCCCTGTAGCTATTGTAGTTATTGAGATATGAGTTGTAGTTTTAAACCAAATATCACCCAATATATGTATGTATATTCTATGTATACTATTATATATATATATATAATATATATATATAGTATAATTATAATAAATATTATATTATAATAATATATATATATATATATATTAATATATATATATTATAATATTACATATATATATATATTATATAATATATAATATATATACTATTATATATATATATATATTATATATATAATATATATTATATATATATTATATATATATATATATATATATATATATTATATATATATATATATATATATAATATATATATATATATATAATGTATACAATTACATCTTTGGTGAATGGCATTGGACTAAGTTTTGGAGTAGCGCTTATAGGTCTCATGAGTATGTTTTTACCTTTTGTTAATACCTTCAGCTAAGCAAGGCTTGTGAATAAAAAAGGTATAGATTAAGGTTGCAGTCATTTCAGAAGGTTAATCGTTAGAGAGGGTGTTGAGTGTGAGAAGAATTGATGAAATGATGAATGGCATGTCAGTGAGTTTGTGGTTGTCGAAGAAGTATACATGAATGAGATAATAAGATGAGAATATATTTAAGATGGCCCTTGTCATTAAGAAACAATGAACGATAAGTCGGTTTAGTTAAGCCGGATATATAGAGGTGATTGCTATATGGGAATCGATTCGGTGTTAAAATGGAAAAAATGTGGGTTGAGTCAGTTAAAGAGTGCATCAAGGAAAGCAAAAGCTAATTTGGTACAAGAGAGAAAATAGGTTCAGAATAATAGGAGTAATAGAGGGAGGCATTTGTAAACGGTTTTGACGGTGGGTCATGACCCCAGGGTGAGTAACCTTTATATTGAGAGATACCACACAATGGGGTTCAGTCGCTATGTTTTCAAACCCTGGACGAGTTTTTTGACAGCGACTGGCTCGCATTTTAAGTTTATGAATGAAGATGTGGCGGGCTTTCCTTTCCGACTAAAACATTCATGTCCTAACTTAACTATTTGATTTCCGTATATGTTACGCACCCTACCCCTCACCATCTTATGAAAAGAAGAATAAAAAAAATAAAGATATATATATATATATTATATATATATATATATATATATATTATATATATATATATATATATAATATATTATATATATATATATATATATATATATATATATATATAATATATATATATAGTAGCAATATATATATATATATATATATATATTATATATTATATATTATATATATTATGATATATATATATAGTATAGAGCGAGTTCTATAATTAATTGGATGACAAATGAGTGTGTCCTCTGGCATTACGAACCAAAATCGGCTAATTGCGTTCAAATGACCATTAACACTAGACCATCCGGTAACCCGAAAAAGTCACAATCGAAGAATAGCTTTTGATGGCCTGGATAACATCAGTATTTTATATCACCAATGTAAACACGTTCCTCTAAAATCTTGACATTTATATAAATAATATTGCTAAATTAAATTTAGACCTGCTAAACTCACATCATTACTTGTTATTTGGCACTAGTCACACAGGGAGGTTGTTATTTGGCACCAGTCACACAGGGAGGTTGTTATTTGGCAATCACTAACCACTGCTCTTAATATTACAAAGAATATGGATCACCAAACTCGAAGTGCAGCAGGTATTTGGCTAATTGGCCAGTCATCAGAAACTTTGAAAACATCGGTTCTTCCATCAAAACGGGAAGCAATGGCTTTATTTATGCATTATAAACTAAATAAACAAACTTTGAGTGAGGCACTAACTTCTACTGCTGTAGATGTCATGCAAGTATGGGAAAAAGCACATATCCCAACAAAACTTAAAAAACATGTAATTTAAAAATTAAATGCAATACAGGTATATGATGAATTGATGAAATTAAAGAAAAACAAAGAAAACAAGAAAAAACAATCTCAGAGTTTATTGATGAAACAAACTAATTGAAACAAAAGTATAGATGAATTATTTGACATAGCACATGCCAATGCATCTAGTTTGATAAAAATAGAAGATAAAGAATTTTTACGTTTGCAAATACAAACTGGACGAAAAATAAGAATGACAGGAGTGGATAAAAAAAATTTGCATAGTGAAGCTATTGCACATGAAAAAGAAATGAAAATAGAAATGAAACGAAAAAGACAAGCAACAAATTTTGAAAGCACAGTGTTGCTCAGGAGTTCTTCACCATCAGTTGAATCAGAAGAAGGATCTAGCTCTACAGATGAATACATATCAGTAGTCGATCACAATAAACCATCAACATCAAGTGGGATCACAACGAAAAAGGAAAAAAAATGATTGACAATACTCTTCTTGCATCCCTTGATGTTTCAAAGGTCAGTGATAGAAGTGCTTCTTTAATTATGATTCCTACAGTTAGTATTTAGGCCAAGATCAACAAGATTATAATAAAAGTTATTCCAGCATAAGACGGGCTAGGCAAAGGTTTCGGAAAGAAATTGCAGAAAATATAAAAGCTGAATTAAAACGTGATGTTCCTTTAACAATTCATTGGGATGGAAAACTTTTAAAAGACATTACAGGTGATGAAACTGTCGACAGACTTCCAATTTTAGTTTCAGGAAATGGAGTAGAGCAACTTCTTGGTGTTCCTAAACTTGCCAGTGGTACTGGAGAGAATATTGCAGCTGCTGTGTATAACATGATTTTAAAGTGGAATATTTCAAGTCAAATTAAATGCATGTGTTTTGATAACACTGCATCAAACACAGGCCGACTGAATGGCTCTTGTATGTTACTAGAAAAAAAATTAGGTTATAACTTATTGTGGCTGGCATATTGGTATCATATCTTAGAAATCATTTTGGAGTCTGTAATTTCTCTTTCCTTGCCAGCATCATCTGAACCAGATATTCAATTATTTAAACGTCTTAAAGCTAATTGAGAAAAGTTAAACAAAATGCAATACACAGCCGAAAATGATGCAACCATAGCTACCAAAATTGCCAATATTAAAGATAAGACAATTAATTTTGCAAAATCTCAACTAGAAAAACACCAGCCTCGTGATGATTACAGGGAATTGCTGGAATTGACCATTATTTTCGTTGAAGGATCGCCCCATACAGAAATAAACTTTAGAAAACCAGGAG
>JABUQX010079297.1:0-7500 GCA_015478945.1 Trachelipus rathkii | reverse complement strand
AACTTTATGGCTTTGCACATTATTCAATGCTTTAATATCATATATACCTTCATGGAATTCTATTACATCTTTATATTCATTAAACTTCTCTTGGAATACACTGTAACACCAGATTATTTTCGCATGGGTAGCTCAAAAATTTCAGCTTAGCCTTAAGATGTTTAAAAGCAGAAAGGTTTTCCCACAGCCTATAGGCCCAGCCACCATACATGTCGCTGGACTGTGGAACATGAATTTATCCACATCCATACTCATAGAGTCCTCAATGGGTAATGCAACTTCTAAAGTTAGCGTGAGAGTATATATATATATATAATATATATTATATATATATATATTTTATATATTAATCATATATATATATATATATATATCATTATATATACTATATATATATTATATATATTATTATATATATATAATAGATAGATATATATATATATAGGAAATATATTTAGGATAGCAAAAACATCTTGCTCATTTAAAACCTTCATTACATAATTAGAAATTAGATAATCATTGGCATACATATTTTTAACATTAAATATATTACAAGAATATTAAATATATTTACAGATATTATATATATATATATATATATATATATTATATATAATATATATATATATATATATATATATATATATATATTATATATATATATATATATAGTATTTATAATATATATATATATATATATATATTATTATATATATATATTATATAAAATTATATATATATATATATATATATACTATATATATATAGTATATATTATATATATATATATATATATAGTATATATATATATATATATATATATTCATATATTATTTATATATATATATATAATATATAGTATATATATATATATATATATATATTATGATAATATATATATAATAATATATATAATATATATAAATATATATATATATAATATAACATTGACTTCCATACATTCATAGTAGCTTTATGAGGACTTCAAATTAATACGGTCTAAATCTTTACAAATATGCCAGTCATTTATATCGTTATCCCTTAGGTAGTTTCTTGCCTCAGCAATTACCATTCTGAGTAGCACAATGTAAAACAAGTTCCCTCCAGTTATCACGGTATGTTACAGTCTGAATCAGTTATCAAAATACTTTCTTCCAATTTTTTTCAAGTAATAGATGAATTTCTGCACATCTATAGAACTTAGGAAGCGTTCAATGATGATCTCAGGATCATCGGTCAGTATTTTTTTAAATGCGTAGTATTCCTGGTATAGGATATAATGGACGACAGTTACATAATTAGATAACACAGCCGTTTTCTTCACCTGCATTAACAACCGCCTGCGCACCTCTGACATATATTTCATCTGAGGGAGGCCTGAAATATAGAATCAAAACTGTGTTCGTTCAAATACTTCTGGCCCATTACGCTTTTCCCATAATCTAACTTCCATTCAGATTGTGTTTAGATGTTTAGAAAAGGTTAGAGTAAGTTGCTTGGGCTTGGTTTCTTCGCTTTCACTAATAACTGTTTTTGACCAGTTTAAAACAGGGTTCGATTTAAAGTACTCCGTGAGCCAGTCATCAGTGTGTTTACATATACAAAATAATTCGTCGGTGGTCGTAAAAACACGTTTGGTATTATAATATGGTGAATGATTACACAACGTCGAAAAATTTCAGAAACCGTTGGGTTTCTTTTTTTATATAAAAACGAATATCCGAACCCCGGGATCTTAATTTCCCATTGTATAATGTCTTGTATAGAGGTACATCTGTTAAGGCGAATCATGATATAGACCTAGTGAAAATAAAACACTTTTAAAATAGAGCAGGGAACTTGTTCACCGCTTAACAGCTGAATCGATAATGGTTTCAAAATGAGTTTAGACCTACAAGATAATATAGCATTCTTGTTCAAATACAAGTTTAACGAGATAAGCTAATTTTCTTCCAATCCGTGCTGCTGGAGAACACCTCCGACAGCAAAATCGGAGGCATCTACCTGAACTCTGGTCGGAGCTGAGTCCTGGGGGTGGACTAAGAGCGTGGCAGAAGCGAGTGCTTCTTTGGAAGGCTTCAAAAGCAGCCGTAGATTCGTCAGCACCAGTCCACTTTTTAGAACTGCCTCGGTTGCTTGGGGCTGATGAGCAGCGGTGAGGGCGTCGAAGGATATCAGCGCCGAATTTTTTTTGCAGAAAAGATGATAGATGTTAAGCATGCCGAGGTACTGACGAAGCTGCTTCTGAGAGACAGGCCTAGGGAAGGTGCGAATGGCCTCGACGCGCTCTGCAAGAGGACAAATGACATCCACTGAAAGAGTAAGTAAAGTAAGAGAAGGGACCCCAAAAACACACATTTCTGGGTTAAGACGCATGCCACATTCGTCCAACCTGGCAAAAACGGCACGTAGATGTTGCTCAAAGCTCGCAGGAGAGAAGAGGAAAGGCTATAAGGAGGTCATCGAGATAAGCAAAAGCGAAAGGGAGACCTCTAAGAACGTCATCGATGAACCTCTGGAACGTCTGAGCTGCGCCCCGCAAACCAAACGGCATTCTGGTATACTCAAAGAGGCCAAAAGGGGTGATGATGGTCGTCTTCGGTATGTCCTCTACTGCTACTGGGATCTGGTGGTACGCCGCCTGACAAGATCCAATGTGGAAAAAAAGAGGTCTTACCGGCCCAGAATTCGAGGTGAGAACTGGATGTTGCCAGGACCGGGTTAGCGATCTGGTAATTCACTTTTACCAAGCTTTTCAGAGCCCTAACATCTCCCACCAGGCCTCCAATCAGAAGCACCTTTTAGGCACCATGTCGGAGGGGGAGGACGTGAACTTTTGGAAGGGCGACCGATACCAAGTTCGAGAATGGTGCTCAAACTCCGGCCTTGGCGCCTCTGAGCTTGTCAGGAGGCAGACCCCGCCGAGCCACGAACGGAAGGTTGGTAGAGCCCCGTAGTTTCTATATGGTGGCGCACAGAATGTTGAACAGAAGAGGAAGAAGAACAGGGGTTCAACAACAGCGCCGAAAAATCCTTCTGCAGGATGGTGAAGAAGGGGGGGGGTACCAGGAAGAAGGAGCAAAACCGCAGGAAGGATTCCTTTAAGAGCAGAAAGAAACTAACGGTACCGCAGAAGACAGGAGAGTTACAAGCGTCAAAAAAAAACCCAAAAAAAAAAATTTTTTGTTCCTTTTTTTCCTTTTCTTAGCATCGACCTTAAGTCGAAATGTGACAGAAAGTTCAAGCCTCCCAAAATGGTTGGGTCACGTCAGCAACCACGATACCAGGGGGAATGAAGGTGGAGAGAGAGGTCTAGGTGCACAAACGCCCTCACCATAGACAGGGATGTACTACCTTTTGCAGCGCGTAAAGAGGGCCCGATCAAGAGAGGAAACAGCGGACTTCTGGTAGCCATCCGACGGGTAGCAAAGAATACGACCTCCGGTGTCATCAGGAAAGGAACAGGTTTGTAGACCTGTTTCGAAAAGGCGCAGGACATCCTGGGACGAGGAAGGCGGAGAGGAAGAACAAACAGAGGGGTGGCCAGCGGATTTCTACCGCCTTTATGGATTGCTGTCGAAGAGGTTTCCCGACAAAGTGCAGGGTTGGGTGCACTTAGTCGCCTTCAGGCCAAACCGGTGGTGGTAAAAACAATATCCGTTAGGATATTGCTTAGGGCCTGGGGTGGGAGAACGGTCAGAGGAGTGGGTGCGGGAAGGTAAATCCTTTGGGGACCGTAGCATAGCGGAGATGTCCTTCTTCACCGCCTTGACATAAGCCATTCCTTGTTCCAGGGATGTAAGACGGGCCTAAACTCTAGAAAACGGAGAGAAACATGGATCGTGAGAGGCGTTGGAAATAAAGCAGGGATACGAGGAATGGGATGGGTACGCCGGGTAATAAGGAGCAGCGGAAGAGGGAACCGGAGAGACCACAGAGGTGGGAGGAGAATCTGTCTCAACCATGACGAAACAGCAGTTAGAAGAACGGTAAGAAAAAGAAATTGTGAAAGAGAGGAAATAGAGGAAAAGAAAAATGAAGAAGAGGAAACAACAGCACTAAGTAGTAAGGAGTGGACAACTGACAGCCAAACTGAAATCCGGAAGTTGCAACCGGAAGTTGCACATTGTTGCAAAAGCAACATTTTGCAACATCCGCGTTTTCAGCTGGTGACGTGTCAAGGTTAGGGTTTTTAAGGTCGGTGAGAGACCGAATTTAAGGTCTGGAAGACCGATTTCCGAGGTTCTAGCCTGAACTCAAAGGTTTTACCCCCAAAAGGAGGGCTTAGCCCCCCCAAAGGGTTTTTTTGGTTCCTAGAAGGGTTTAAATATTCGCAGAAGACTGAAACTTGGAGGCTGGGTAGAGGAGCCAGAGTCGGAGACGGAGTTGGAGACGGATTCGGATTCGGAGTCAGAGACCCCTGAGGGGGTACCCTCCTGAAAAGAAGAAGAAATTGCATGGAATGCAAAACAGAGGTCAAGAAAAGGAAGAGAAGAAGAAAGTAAGAAGGAGGAGAAGGAGAAAGGAGGAAGAAGAAGGAAATGAGGAAGGAGGAGTAGGAAAAGGATTCAGAGGTCAGGGGACCGACACCCGGTGCTGGAGCCGGTTTTGCGGGTGCTAGTTAGTAACATTCGGTTTAAATAATACAATACATTACTGTGTTACATAACTGCCCTTCTTTCTATCATGTTACATATCGTCAATGCATTGATCTTGCAAAAGATAACCCGTCTTTTAAATGTTGAAGACTGGACATTTATAATTTTCAAATCTCGTTTTCTTTTTATAATCGTCAACTAAAATATATTGTTTGCTTTTTTATTTTATAAGTTTCATTTATAAGTTTTATAAGCTTCATTTCGTTTTTTTATAATTTTGTTTTCAATTTAAATTTTTTTTAATCTTTTACTTTTTGTTTAAAACATTTTTTTTACTAAAAAATTTATTTCTTTTTTTGTTTTATAACGTAAAAAAATTGCATTTTACATACCTTCTAGCAAAAAAATCAGTTAATCAGGTAAAATCAGTAAAAGCAGTAAATCAGTAAAGCAGTAAATCAGTAATCAGTAAATCAAACCCCTTGATCTATTGATCCAGTGATCTATTGATCTATTGATCTACTGATCTATTGATTCATGTCATATTTTGTATAACATAAAACAAAACTTTTTTTTTATTTTTGTTTTATTTGTTTTAAAAATATTTTGTTTGGACTAAAAAAAATTATTCTTGTATGTTTATAACGTAAAAAAATTTTTGGCATTTTACATACCTTAAAGCGATAAATCAGTTGAGTTTAATTAAATCAGTAAAGCAGTAACTCAGAGTAAAGCAGTAAGCAGTAAAGCAAGTAAATCAGTAAATCAGTAAATTCAAGCTACCCCTCCCTGCCCAATCCATGATCTAATGATCTTATTGATTCAAGTCATTTTTTGTATAAACATAACACAAAAAACTTTTATTTATTTTTGTTTTCTTTCTTTTAAAAACATTTGTTTTTACTAAAAAAATTATTCTTTTTATGTTTATAACTTAAAAAAAATTGGCATTTTTACATACCTTAAAGCAGTAAATCAGTAAATCAGTAAATCAAACTACCCTCCAACCACACTCACCCTTCCATGAATACTATTGATCTGTTGATTTCAAGTAATTATTTTGATATAATCATTACACAAAAACTTTTATTATTTTTGTTTTATTTCTTAAATATTTGTTTTACTAAAAAAATTATTTTCTTTTCATGTTTATAACCTAAAAATTTGCATTTTTACCATACCCTTAAAGCAGTATAATCAGTTAAATACAGTAAATCAAACCACACTCCTACCATTCCATGATCTATTGATCTATTGATCTGTTGATTCAAGTCATATTTTGTATAATATAGCACAAAACTTTTATTTATTTTGTTTTGTTTTCTTTAAACATTTTGTTTTTACTAAAAAATTTATTCTTTTTATGTTTATAACTTAAAAAATTTGCATTTTTACATACCTTAAAGCAGTAAATCAGTAAATCAGTAAATCAAACCACACTCCTACCTACCCATCTGTGATCTATTGATCTATTGATCTATTGATTCATGTCATATTTTGCATAACATAGCATAAAACTTTTATTTATTTTGTTTTGTTTCTTTAAACATTTTGTTTTTACTAACAAATTTATTCTTTTTATGTTTATATTTAAAAAAAAAAATTGCATTTTACTTAAAACCTTAAATCAGTGGGTAAAACAAGTAAATCAAACCAACACTCCTACCATTCCATATCTATGATCTATTGATCTGTTGTTCTATTGATCTATTGCTATAACATTACACAAAAACTTTTATTTATTTTTGTTTTGTTTCTTTAAACATTTTGTTTTTACTAAAAAAATTATTCTTTTTATGTTTATAACTTAAAAAAAAATTACATTTTTACATACCTTAAAGTAGTAAATCAGTAAATCAAACTATATCCAACCACACTCCTACCCTTCCATGATCTATTGATCTATTGATCTATTGATCTATTGATCTATTGATCTATTGATCTGTTGATTCAAGTCATATTATAAGTATCTTTTTGTATAAACATAACACAAAACTTTTATTTATTTTGTTTTGTTTTCTTTAAACATTTTGTTTTCACTAAAAAATTTATTCTTTTTATGTTTATAACTTAAAAAAATTTGCATTTTTACATACCTTAAAGCAGTAAATCAGTAAATCAGTAAATCAAACTGCCCTCCATACCCTCATACCCTTCCATGATCTATTGATCTATTGATCTATTTATCTATTGATCTATTGATCTATTGATGCAAGTCATATTTTGTATAATACAGCACAAAACTTTTATTTATTTTGTTTTGTTTCTTTAAACATTTAGTTTTTACTAAAAAAAATTATTCTTTTTATGTTTATAACTTAAAAAATTTGCATTTTTACATACCCTAAAACAGTAAATCAGTAAGTCAAACTATATCCAACCACACTCCTACCCTTCCATGATCTATTGATCTATTGGTCTATTGATCTATTGTTCTATTGATCTATTGATTCAAGTTATATTTTGTATAATATAACACAAAACTTTTATTTATTTTTGTTTTGTTTCTTTAAACATTTTGTTTTTACTAAAAAATTTATTCTTTTTATGTTTATAACTTAAAAAAATTTGCATTTTTACATACCTTAAAGCAGTAAATCAGTAAATCAGTAAATCAAAGTACCATCCAGCTACCCTCCTACCCATATGTGATCTATTGATCTATTGATTCATGTCAAATTTTGTATAACATAACATAAAACTTTATTTATTTTGTTTTGTTTCTTTAAACATTTTGTTTTTACTAAAAGAATTTATTCTTTTTATGTTTATATTTTAAAAAAATTTGGCATTTTTACATACCTGTAAAAGCAGTAAATAAGAAAATCAGTAAATCAAATTACCTTCCAGCCACCCTCCTACCGCAATCATGATCGTATTGTTCCTACTTGATCTATGATTC
>JABUQX010079296.1:15000-27500 GCA_015478945.1 Trachelipus rathkii | reverse complement strand
ATATATATTACTATGTTCCAGCCCCCCCCCAAAAAAAAAATTAGCCAATTTTATGTTAATTTTTTTCTTTTTTTTTTTACATTTTCCTAACCAAAATTTTACAAGGATTTCAAAAATGTATTTCATTTCTGTAGCTATTGTAGTTTTTCAGATATGATTTTTTTTTTTTTTTTTTTACATTTCCTGGTAAAATTTTGCTAGGATTCCAGCAATTTGAATTCCTTTCCGGTAGCTGTTGTTAGTTTTTGTGAGATATGGATTGTGGCTCCTCTAGGGCTGCTAAATATATATATATTATATATATATTATATATATATATATATAATATATATATATATATATATATATATATATATATATATATAGTATATATATATATATATATATATATATATTATTATTATATATATATATTTATATATAATTATATTTATATATATATATATATATATATATTATATATATTATATAATTATATTATTGGTGTCTATTATAAATAATTAATTAATACTTCTATTTATTTGTTGAAATTATAATTTTCTGACAATCACTATTAAAATAATGTTTCTTTATATGTAATATAAGAGGTTAACTCAAAGCTTGATCTATATTATATTTACCAAATAGACAATTTTAAATACATTCCAAATGAGTCATGTTTCTTAGGCCACCAGAATTTTTTAAAGTTGTAAGCTGTGGTTTATAGATAAGTTTTTAAAGCTTTTTTTTTTTTTAAATATAAAATTTCACTTACTCCATTATGCATTATTTCAATTATTTTAATTATATAAAGGTTAAATACCACTTAAATAAAGTTAAATAAAAATTTAATATTCAATAACAGAAAAATTCTGTTACAAAAATTTCAAACAAACTGTCACAAGCCGACTTTTTCATACATTTCGTACAAATTTAACGGGAAGTGAACGGAAAAGTTTCAAAATATTTTCGATTGCAAAAGGAAGATAAGACAGACGACCCCGTTCCATGGGCGTCCGCAGAAAATTTTCCAGGGTAGGGCAAAGCTTATATATATATATATATATATATATATTATTATAGATATATATATATATATATATATTATATATACTATATATTATATTTATATTTATATTATATATATTATATATATATATATATATATATATATATATATATATATATTATTTTAAAAAAAATTTAGATCCCCGATTCCAGGGGGGGGCAGTGCCCCTCCTTGCCCCCTATGTGGCGGACGCCATGCCCGTTCCCTTATAATATTGATATAAAATATACGGTCATTCGTCCGTCCGAGCAATAGAATTTACTTTGTTAAGATCAGAGTAGGAACGAAAATTTCTAAATGAGTTTAATTTATTATAGCCCATATTTATATATTATTATTTATTATTGACATTTTTATTCTTTAAATTTATGATTGCATAATAGCTTCTTTTTTCACTTTTATATAAAATTGTAATAATATTAGTATTCTTTTACTAGTTTATTTTTCTTTTATTTTAAAAATTAAAGAAATAATGGGTAGTAGCCACCCTACCTTGCCTTTACCCTATGTATAGGTCCCTTATTTATATAATATATATTTATATATATATACTATATAATTAATATATATAAAATATATAATATATATATATATATATAATATATATATATATATACTATATATATTATATATATCAGGTTTGGTTCAAGTACAAGTACTTGTACTTGTACTGTATTAAGTACATTTTTGGACGTACTGTAACTTGTATTGTTACTTGCAGTTTCTTAAACCACTGTTACTTGTACTTGTACTTGTATTTGAGCCTTTTGTACTTGGGTACTTGTGCTTGGTACTTGCAAGTACTTTTGGCATTTTTACTTGCCAATATTTTTTTTATTTTCTTGTTTCATATATTCTACGTATTGATATTATTATTTTTTTAAATGCATTCGAAATAAATTTCATTATGAATGTGAAGTATGTCATTATATATATATATATATATATATAATATATATATATATATATTATATATATATATATATATATATATATATATAATAATATTATATATATATATATATATATATATATATTATCAACCCACCTTTTTCCCCCAAGACTGGTGGTAAGGTGCGTAACATGTACCAGAAAACATAAAAGTAGTAGGAAGAACATGAACACCAAGCGGAAAAGAAAGCCCAGCCTTACCTCCCTTTTATACATATTAGTGGGAAATCGCCGCACAGAAAATCCACCCTAGAGCTTCACGGGACCGCGACGACCCTCACTATGGGCATCTCGCCAATGTGGGTTCATCCCTTGGCCAAGTGGGCCACAACCATACACCCTTCACAAAACCCTGCCATTTTACTTCTATTATGCACTTTTTTCTCGCCCCTGCCAAACTCACATTGTCACTCTTCCACATTCTTTTTGCTGACTCCAATCCACTTTTTCTTCTTTCTCCCAGCCAGTCGATTCCAACACACTCACCACTATACATCCGCTAAGCCAACCGACTATCATCCATTCTTTCGCATGACCAAACCATCTAAACATACTTTCATTTATTCTATTTTTTTCCCTTCTTTCATACCAAACAACTCTGTAATACGTCATTCCTCATTTTATACATTCTTCTCACACCTAACACGCCCCTAAGGATGTCATCTGAAACATTGTACTTTAAATCTATACCTCTTTTTCCAGGACCATAGTCTTACTACTATACATTAACACAGGTAACAACTTACCATCACACAAGACACTAGCGCACTCAAGACTTAGTCTCTTTACATCCACCAGGATTTAATTGCACCAGCCTCTTTCCTCAAATTCCAAACTTCCTACTACCACTCGCATCATCCGTTCCCTTTCGTCCAGCATATATATAATATATATATATATATTATATATATATATATATATATATTATATTATAATATATATATATAAACATTCGTTTTTATAAACATACATTATATATATATATTATATATTATATATATATATATATATATATATATGGTAAGAGTGTCTAAAGCTGACATCATGTAACTCGAGAACGGCAGCACCTACAGTAAAACAAATTACATATTTGGAATCAGCGGAAAATTCTAAGGAGGGGTTTTTAATTTTTTTTTTTTTTTTTTTTTTTTTTTTTTTTTTTTTTTTTTTATATCGGAAAATTCTAAACCATTTTTCCCCCAATTCAGGGGCTCGAGCCGGACGGGGACAGAGGGGGAACGAAGTCCCCCCCCGTCGTCCACCGGAGGCCGAGAGACCCCGACTCATGCCATCTTTGCGGTTTACCCAATGGTATTCCTTTAGTTAAAAAAAAAAAAAAAATTATTACCTTTACACTATGCTATTACTTTAATTACAAGAAAAAAAAATTTTTTTTACCCCTTAACATACGTTTCCAAATTTAAATTCTTCTTCTAAATTGATTTTTATTCTTTTCTAAAATAACTTTATTATTTTTTTTTTTTTTGGAATATTTTTTTTCAAATATTTTGACCCACGAGGTAAGAATGGAAGAGCTCGCTCTATATGCCTGTTTTAAACAATTTCCGTTTTATATCTATATTACAAAAAAATTATAATATATATATATATAAAATCAAATAATAATGAAACAACAATCTAAATATATAAAAATACTATTAATGAAGATATGTTGCTTCACATTTATTCGTTTTCAGTCGTAGGCTGAGCATTGCCTGGCTACTTAATTTAGATGATAAAAATATCGTCGATTGCTTAGGGAAAGTTATGGCTCGTTGTTATATTTCCTACGAATAAAAAAAAAATAAAAAATAAAAAAATAAAATAAAAATAAGAAATTAAAAACCATTCCTTAGAATTTTCCGCTGATTCCAAATATGCAATTTGTTTTACTGTAGGTGCTGCCGTTCTAAAGTTACATGATGTCAGCTTTACATCTTACCACATTCAATATATATATATACTTAAATTATTTAAACTCAGTCACTTGTAAAAGCTGCTTCACCAAATCTAGCATAACTCACACGAGGACTGTTTCACTCATAACGCATAACTTATCCTATCTACGTTACTTTCAAACCATCATTTTTACACACCCTTCCAACATCTTTCTAGCAATCTCTCAAAACTCTTTTCAGATTTCACCTCACAAAACCATTATTTATATAATATAATATATATATATATATATATATATATATATATATATATAATATATATTTAATACATATATATATATATATAATATATATATATATATATATATATATATATATATATATATATATATATATATATATATATATATATAGTTCTGATACCGTTGGATTAAGACGTGTTATAAACAGAAGATATAGAAAGAAAACAGCTGGGAATCTTAGCGAAAGTGAAGAAAAAGAAAATTTTATGAAATAAAGTTCTCTACAAAAGATTAACTTTTTGAATTGGAAATTTTTTTCACAAAATAAGAAAAATAATTATTTTGTGATTTTAAAAATGCATTATAGATATAATTGGTGAATTTTTGATAAATAAATTGTGAAGTGGCATAATTACCAGTTTAAGTGCTTTTGGACTCTTAGATTTTATTGAGGTTTTTTTGCCTTATTTTACTTGAAGAAGAATATTCAAGGATCTAAAGGATCAAAGTGCAACTTAGTAAAAGTAACAGAGGTGATTCTAATATAATTTAAATACAAGTGTTGCTACAAATCATCATCAGGAAAGTAATTTACTGAGGTTTTCTACTTTGTATTTACGTGAAAAAGATCACCTCAAGGCTTTCGAGTGCAACTTATTATAATAAATAGAAGTAATTCAAATAAAATTAAAATACTAGTGTTGCGAATCAACATCAGGATAGAATAAAATATCAAGCAAGAAAGAATTAAGTGTAGGAAAAAAGCAAAGGAACTCTAGAAGAGTATCTTCAAGACAGAAGGAGTTTACATCAAGGATCCTTTTGATTTTCCTATAGGAATAGATTCGAAAGCTGAGAAGAAGAGGAGTGTCTTCAACAGTAGGAAGAATATACATCAAAGTATTAATTTCGTAAACAACATAAGTTTTAATTTAAGTTTTATTTATATATTGTGAATTAGTTTTAGAATATAGATTTAGGATTTTTTAGGGTGTGGTTGTTTGAGCGGGGTTTGGAGCTTGAGGTATTGGGAAGTGCCTCAGGTTGTGGGATCCCGGTAAGCGTTCAGCCGAATCAAGTGTGGGAATAGTAGAAAGTAGAGTGGTGAATAAGAGGGTCAGGATAAAGAGAGTAAGGGGGAGTAAAGAGTTAGGATGGGTAAAAGAGATTAGATTAGAGTGGGTTGTATGAATGTGAGAGGGATAAATGAGGATTTGAAAAGGGAAGAAGTGGGCTTAATGTTCGAAGAAAAAAGGTTGGATGGCTAGGGTTGACAGAAACAAAGCTGAAAGGATAGAAGGAATGGACTTTGGAAAATTTAAGGGTATGATTTCGGGGGTGTGAACGAGAGAGTGAGGGCGAGGGAAGGGGTAGGAATAGTATGGAGAAAAGAGTTGTGGGTTAAGGGTAAAAATGTGGCAAATAGGTGAGTTCAGAATAATGCTGGGTAAAATAAATTTGGGGGGAAAATGCTGGGTTTTTACTATGCGCGTATGCACCAGTAAATGGAGCGAGGGATGAGGAGAGAGAAAGATTTTGGAGTGAGTTGAATGAATGTGGGAAAGTTTCGGCGATAAAATGATTAAAATTGTTTATGGGGAGATTTGGAATGCAGGAGTGGGAGAGAGGAGATGGGGAGAATCATATAGGTCCATTTGGGGTAGGGGAAAGGAATGATAATGGAGAAAGTCTGTTAGAATTGTGTGTTGATAGAAGAATGATAGTTGGGAATACTTGGTTTGAGAAAAGTGAAAATCATAAATATACATGGAAGAGTGAGATAACGGGGGGGAGGCGCGATATTGGATATGACAGTGTTGTATAAATAGAAAGGATAGTGGCAGATTACTGATGAAACTGTATTCAGAGGGGCAGGTAGGGGTTATCTTGATCACTATTCGGTTGGTGCTAAGATTAAGGGTAGGGGAGAGTAACGGTTAGGAAAGAGAAAAAAAGATGAGAATAGAAGTCATAAAGTGGAAAAATTAGATGAGACAATGTGTAAGGGAGGGTATGAGGGTATGGAGGATAGGTGGAGGGACGTGAGAGGGACGGAAATTAGGGAAGTGGAGGAGGAGTGGATGAGATTTAAAGAGACAATTTGTGAAGAGGCCAGAAGGATATGTGGAGTAAAAAGGGTGGGAGCAAGTAGAAGGAAAGGAAGTGAATGGTGGAGTGAGGAGGTGAAAGAGTTAGTGAAAAAGAAAAAAGAGGTTTATGTGAAATGGTTGGGAATAGGAGAAAGGAAAGCTGGGAGGAATATAGAAGGGTTAAAGTGGAAGCAAAAGAGGGCGGTGGAGAGGGCGAAGAGAAATGCAAATAAATGAATGGTGTAGAAAAGTGACAGAAAATTTTGAAACGGGTGAAGCAAGATATTCTGGAAAGAGAATAAAAAAAGGAAGAGTGAGGGTTAGGGAGAGAGGGTTAAGGAGGGGAAGGGAATGGATAGAGAGGGGAGGATAAGAGTGAGGAAAAGATGGGGAAAATTTTAGAGGATAATTGCAATGAAATGGAGTTGGGAGAGAGATTGAGGTGAGATTTACAAGAGGTAGGGTGGGGGGGAAAGTGGGGCAGGAAGGGGATATGGAAATACAAATGGAAAAAATTATTATGGCGTTAACTAAAGGAAAAAAAGGGAAAGTCCACAGGTCTAGATGGTGTGAGTATGGAAATGTACAGATGGGAGGCAGAAGTGGTGGAGGAATGGCTGTATAGGTTATATAATTTATGTTGGAGAGTGGTGAGGTACCACAGGATTTGGAGGATGGTTGTTTGGTTCCCCTGTATAAAGGAAAGGGGATAGGATGGAGTGGGGAATTATAGAGGTATTTGTCTTTTGAGTGTAGTGGGGAAAGTGTATGGGAGAATACTAATTGAGAGGGTGAGAGATTTAACGGAAGAGAGAATGGGGGAAGAACAAGGAGGACTTAGGGTGGGAAAGGGGGTGTGGATCAAGTATTCACAATGAAGATGCTTGTGGAGAAAGGTATAGAAAGGAAAGGGAAAGTGTATGGGTGTTTTTTTGATCTGGAGAAAGCATATGATAGAGTGAAGAGGGGGGAATTATGGAAGGTCTGGAGGAATATGAGTAGGGGGTTAAATTAGTAAAGGTTATTAGGGCCTTTATAGGAATAGCAGAAGTGTGGAGAGTTTAGGGGGGGGGAAAGTGGGGAAGGAATGCTGTTTTTGGGGGTAAGAGAGGTTAAAGATAGGGATGTGTAATGTCACCGGGCTTTTCAATTTATTTATGGAGAGTGTCTGAGAGGAATGATGAGGGAGGGGAGAGGGGTGGAATTGATGGATAGGAGTGATAGATGGGAAGTGAACATGATACTATTTGCGGATGATACTGCCTTAGTGGCGAAGAATTCAGAAGGGCTGTAGTATTTGGTGAAGGAAGAATTTGAGAGGGGTGTGTGGACAAAAGGGTCTTAAGATAAACCCAGGAAAGAGTAAAGTGTTAGTGTTTGAGGAGGATGAAACAGATGAGGGGATGGGGTTAGAGATTAGAGTAGGAGGTGTAGTTTTAGAAGAAGTAAAGGTTTTCAGATATTTAGGAATGGATTTGGGTAAGGAAGGAGGGATGAAGGAAGAGAGTAGATCACAGAGTAGGCGAAGGAATGAGGAGCATTGAGTGGTCTGAGGGAATTATGGAAAGGGGGGATTTATCACATAAACTTAGATAAGTATGTTTGAAAAAATATGTGTTCCAGCGGTACTATATGGGTGTCATGGGGGTTGAATGCTAGGTCCAAGAAGAAGCTGGAAGTGTTTGAGATGAAAGGGTTGAGAGCGGTATGTGGGGTTAGTAAAAGAGAGAGGATTAGGGATAGGGTGATAAAAGAGAGAGATGTGATTGGAAGAATGGTTTGGTGAGGAGAGCGGAGAAGGGAATGTTAAGATGGTTTGGACATCTGGAGAGAATGGATGAACAGAGGGTGGTTAGGAGAGTTTGGGAGGCGGAGGGGATAGGAAGAAGAGGAAGGGGGAGACCGAGAAGAAGGTGGATGGATGGAATAAAGGAAATGCTGGAAGAGAGAGGGATGAGGAGGAAGGTAGGGTGTTGGCGAGAGATAGAATGGAATGGAGGGAGGTGGGTGAGGGCGAGATGAAGGAAAATATGAATTAGGGAAGCTGCACGTACCACTACCCCGCTTAAGCGGGAATAAGTGTTTGTATAATAAAAATAAATATATTATATA
Organism: Trachelipus rathkii; assembly: GCA_015478945.1. Classification (NCBI taxonomy): domain Eukaryota; kingdom Metazoa; phylum Arthropoda; class Malacostraca; order Isopoda; family Trachelipodidae; genus Trachelipus; species Trachelipus rathkii. The sequence continues at coordinate 19,159 of JABUQX010079296.1, read as the reverse complement.
TATATATAAATATATATATATATAAATATTAAATATATATATATATATATATATAAATATATATTATATTATATTTATTAATATATATTATATATTATATATATATATATATAGGCGAGATGTATTCATTTGGGATTTGGAAGTTGTATAACAAAACGTTTATGGAGGTTATAAGTTCCGAGGATTGGAGGAGGTCAAATTAGTACCTTTATAGAGGTACAGGGGAAAAGGTAACTGTAAGTATTATAGGGTAATTTTTATTGAGTGATGTAGGGAAGATATATGTTGATATTTTTGGCGAAATAGAGGAAGAACTTAGTTTGGGAAGGAATAAGTGCGTTTAGAAGTGGCTAGAGGGGGTTGTGTGGATCAAATCCGTAGATTTGAAACAAATGATTGGGGTAATGAGAGGAGAGAGAAGAATAAATTGTATTTAGGATTTTGGATTTGAACAGGCGTATAAATAGGGATTAATAGGTAATCTATTGGCAGGTGTTTTAGTGATATGGTGTTCGGTGGTAAGCTTCCTGAACTAGTATCAAAGTATTATGACGAACTAGTGAAGCGTGTTGTAAGAATAAATAGAGTGCGAAGTGATTATCTTTAACTATTAATAGCGAGTGAGACAGGGATGTTGTTATGGTCTCCCTGGCAATCCAATCTGTATATGAATGAGGTTATGAAAGAATTAGAGGTAGGGTGACAAGGGATAGAGTTAGAATGATGGGGGGGGAGAATGGAATGAGAGTGAGGATTCTTACCTATTATATGAGGATGATTTGGTTTATAGAGAGTGGCGAAATACTGCTAAGAGAGTATTGGAGGAGGACTAGTAGAGAAGATTTCGGTACGGTGTGTAAAGTGATAAGGTGTTTGAAAATGTAATTACGTAGAATAAGCAGTAAGGTTATAGTTGAGAGTTGAGGACCAGACCTATGTGTAAAGTAGTTAATGTTAGATGGTGGAGTTCCAAGCTGGATAAAGTTGTCTGAATTTTAAATATTTAGTGTATAATTGTTGAATGAAAAGGGAGCATGGATGATGCAGATGTGGTAAGAAAATTGTGAATGGCACTTAGGTGGCTGGTGGCAGTTAAATCGTTGGTAGATGTAAAGGGACTAAAGTGTTGAGTTGCTAGGTTCTTAATGAGGGTTAATAGATTGTTACCTTGTTATATGTATAGTATGGGACTAATGGTTCTGAATAAGAGGTATTGATCTAAATTAAAATGTGTTCAGATGGACAAATTCCCGCAGTGGCGTGCGTATTGTGTGATACATGAAAAAGTAGAAGTGAGTGAGAAAAGTAGGGAGAGGATGAAGGTATAGAGAGTTGATTGGATAGTGGAATTGGGAGTAGAATTGAGGAATAATGAAGTACTTGAGATGAGTTATTGTCCATGTGGAGAAGGAGGGGGATGGACAGGACGGGGTCAGGTATTGTTAACGGAAGTAGTATAAGTGTAGAGTGTGTTGGAATCGATCCGGTAGATGGGAGACAGAAGAAAAAAAGTGGAATGAGTCAGAAAGGGAATGCCTTGGAGGAGAGAAATGTGAGTGGCAGAGACGAGAAGAAAGGTTCATAAAACAGAAGTGAATGGTGGGTTTTGTGAGGAGGTATGGTTGCAGCCCCACCTGGGCAAAGGAATGAACCCCACATTGACGAGAGTCTATTGAGGTCATCGCCGGCCCGTGAAGCATCAGGGTGGGATTTTCTGACTGAGACGAGTTATCACTAATTGTATAAGGGGGCGTAAGGATGGGCTTTCTTTTCAACTTGCCTCATATTCTTCTACTATTTTTATGTTTCCGGTATATGTTACGCACCTTGCCTCCAGTCTTGGGGAGATAAGAGGGTTGTGATGATGATGATATACTATATATATATAAATATATATATATATATATATATTATATATATAATATATATATATTATATATATAATATATATATTATAATATATTATATTATAAATAATACTATATATATATTATTATATATATGCAAGTATTTCATAAAGTACTTGTAACTTTAACTTGACTTGATACCATGTACTTTGTACTTGCTACTATGGTACTTGAACAAATTCTAGGAGTAACTTGTACTTTGTACTTTGTACTTGAACAATTCTAAAGTACTTGTACTTGTACTTAAAAAAATGTACTTGAACCCAACCCTGATATAAAATATATATATATATATATATATATATATATTATATATATATATATATATATATATATATATTAATATATATATATAATATTATATATATATAATATATATATATATATTATATATATATTATAATATATATTATATATTAATTTTTTTTAAAGTTTTTATAGTATAATTAAAAAAAATAAAAAAGATTTCATTCATATCAATATGGTTAAAATACTATTTTGAGTTGACCATAGTATCTAAAGTTTTCTATAGTGGAAATTTTTGTAAGTAAGGATAACTAATATATATATATAATATATATATATATATATTATCAGAGCTGGTATAATATATATATATAATATATATAATATATATATATATATAATATTAATATATATATATTATATTAATATTATATTATATATCATTATATATATAATATATTAATATATAATTATATATATATATTATAAATATTATATAAATATTATTAGTATATATATAAAATATATATATATATATATATATAATATATAATAATTTATTTTTATATTATTTTTTAATATTTTAAATTAAATAAATTTAAATAATTTAAATTATATATTATATATTATATATATATATATATATAATATATTATATATATATATATATATATATTTATATATATAATATATATATATATATAGTACTATCATCAGAGCTTGGCGCGCCTATAATTTTTTTGAGTTCGCCTGCGCCTATGCGCCTATGCCGCCGGACCTAGTGCGCCTAGCGCCTATGCGCCTAGCGCCTATGCGCCTTATATTTTTGTCACATCAGCGTCTATTTCGCCTTTGCGCCTTGCCTTTGCGCCTGCGACCTTTCGCCGGCCGGTGGATGTTTTGCTAAAATCTTATTTGCAAATGGAAACTTTAGTGCGAAACAAAAGCATTGCTTTTATTAAGGAAGAAAAAAACATTATTAATTCTTGTAATTTAAAACACCGTAAACTGAAATCTACACGTCCTCTTCCTCCTCCATGCCTTGTGGTCCATGTTTTCCCCCAGGAGGTCCAGCACGAGCGCTGCAGAAGTTATGAAAATTTTCAGAGCCATATTTGCCAATTTATTTGTAGTTAAGAACTACTGAACTAGGTTATATATATAAATATATATATATATATATATATATTATATTATATATATTATATATATATATATATATATATATATATATATATATATTATATATTATATATAATATATAATAAAAAAAATTTACACTGGTTTTAGAATGATACAAGTTTTGCCACGCTTCTAAGTTCTAACTTTTAAGGGTAAAAAAATTGCTTTGTTCCTGTTCATAGGCGCGGCTATAGGCGCAGAGAATTGGCTGTGCGCCTTTGCTTAGTCTGCCTTTTTAAAAATTGTTGCGCCTATGCGCCTTGCGCCACAAATTTGATAGTTGCCCATAGGCGGCATAGGCGCAACTCGGTGGCGCAAACGCCCAAGCTCTGATACAATATAATTATATATATATATATATATATATATACTAATAAATAATATATATATACATATATATAATTATATATTTATACTATATATATATATATAAATATATATAATATATATATATATATATAATTATATAGTATAAATCAGAATTTGTGATTTTTTTTATTTATTAGAAAAAAAAAAGATTTTTTTGATTTTTGATTTTTTTTCATTTTTTTTTATTGTTTTCAGATTTTTAGCGATTATTTCTGATTTGTAAACAAACTTTTTTTAAATTCGATATAGTATTATTTTTGAAGTTATTTATTCAATCTATGTAAATCAAAATCTTAAAATAGAGCCTATAGTCTGACACAATGAAACAGCAACACTAAAGAGTGCGAGTTACAATGCCAATAATTTGTTGAAAATTGAAAAAAAAAAATATATATTAATTAAAAAACTTCATAAATATATAAAAAACTATCGATTATTGAGAATCGGATAATTTT
>JABUQX010079296.1:0-10000 GCA_015478945.1 Trachelipus rathkii | reverse complement strand
ATATAATTATATTAATATATATATATAAAGCCCAGCTTGAAAGCCCAGCCTTACCCCCCCCCCTCCATTCTTACCATGTAATTAGTAAGGACGTCGTACCAGGTCAAGAAAAGAAAAATCCACCTATAGCTTCAATGGACGTTGCAGCGACCCACTTACTATGGTAAATCGTCAGTGTAAGTGTTCATTCCTTGGCCCCAGGTGGCGCCACAACCATACCCCTCACAAAAACCCGCCTTCTCTCCTATTATGCACTTTTATTCTCGCCTTCTTTGCCAAACTCACATTTCTGTCATTCAGACATCGTTTACTGACTCAATCCATTTTTCTCCGATCTCCCAGCCGGTCGGTTTTCCAACACACCTCCCACTAGTACATACGCTTAAAAACCGCCGACTATCAATCATGCTCCATTCCACATGACCAAACCATCTCAACATCCTTTCATTTATTCTCTCATTTACCCCTTCTTCACACCCACACAACTCTCTAAATACGTTCATCCTCATTTTATCAATTCTTTCATCTAGCTGCCCCTAAGAGATTGTCCATTCTGAACACCATTGAACTTTAGATCTCATGCTTCTTATTCCAGACCATAGTCTCACTACTATACAATAACACAAGGGTAACAAATACCATCATTAAGACCCTAGCACTTCTAAGAACTTAATCCCCTATACACCTTCACAACGATTATTATTGCACCAAGCACCTTCTGGCATCCAACCATATACCCTAAATAATTTAAATCAGAACACTGCTTCAGCTGCTCACCATCTAACATAACTTTCCACTGAGGACTGTACCTCACTCACAACCATAACCTTACTCTTATCTACGGTTTAACTTTTTCCAAAACCCCTTCCTTTCTTTACACACCCCTGCCAAAAATCTCTCTACCATCCTTCTCAAACTCTTCATACTTCGGCACAAACAAAACAAATCATTCGATACTAATAGGTAGAGGCACCTTCCACTCATCTCCATTCTCCATCATTCTTAAAACACCACTTTCTGTTCACGCCCACCTTTCAATTCTTTATCTTAAAACCCCATTCCACTATTTACAAATGAATAACCAATAGAATTAAACACAAACCCTGCCATCACTCCGCTATTAATACTAAACCAATCACTTTTGACAAACCATTTATTCTTACACCACGCCTCATATCGTTTCTACATACTTCTTTATTCCATTCAGAAGTCCCTCACCACCAACACTATAATATCACTAACACTCGCCATAGAGACTTCCTATTAACCCTATCAATTACCCCTGTTTGCAAAATCATCAAAAAACTTAAATACAATTCTATTCTTCTTCTCCCTCCATCTTCTCTATCATTTGCTTCAATGGTAAAGATTTTGATCCACACATCCTCTACTACTCCTAAACGCACCTTGTTCTTACCATCAGTCCTTCAGTCACTTCAGCGCAATCTTTCGACCAAAATTTACCAACATATATCTTCCCTATAACACTCAATAAACTAATTCCCCTATTAATGTATCTACAATTCCCTTTATCTCCCTTACCCTTATAAAGGGTATATTACTGTTCTCCTTCAATCCCTCGGAACAATACCCTCCATAAACGCTTTATTACACAACTTTAAGATCCAATCAATCAAAAACTTGCCTCCGTTCTTGATATTTCACCAGTAATTTCATCTAACCTGCAGATTTTTTACCATTCTTCAACTATCTCACTCTACCCATTTTCTCTTCCTAATAACCTCATTCCCAAAATACCTATTCCTTCTTGCACACCAACCCACACACATTCACTTCACCTCTTCATTACTGCCAATATTATTCAGATTTTCGAAGGAGTGTTCTTTCCACACTCCCTCACATCCATTTCAATCAGTTACAAAAAACACCATCCCTATTCATTTTTCTGAGCAGGTTCCCCTTATTCTAATTTTTAACCTTTCGCGCTTCCTTCCAGAAGAGCTCCCTATTCCCTGGTATGTCCCATTCTCCTCCTTCCAAACTGTTCATTACCTCTTCTTTTCTCTTACCGTATGCATCTTTAAGCATTCCTTTTTTCCTCCTTATATCCAAGCATCTTTCTTGTGAAACTTCATCATTTGCTTTTAGTACATTCAAACCACGCCTTTTTTTTACTTTTAACCGCTTGCATCACCTCTTCATACCACCACTCACTGTTAGCATTCTTACTTCCTACTTAGCACACCCACATAACTTCTTTTGCACTGCTAACAATTGCTTCCAGATTTATTTAGTTTCAGCTTGTTCACATTCAACTGATTACTTGCGCGCGTTCTTACATACCTTATCCTGTAATTACCTTTGTATCACTAACTTCTCACTCCCAATTTTAACCCTCTTTCCTTCCGTATCACCTTCCTCTCCATCAAAGGTCCCCACTAACTTAATTTTACATAGAACCACACGTAATGATCCGATAATCCCATTTCTAAACACCTCACTGATTTAACAAATCCAACATATACTTCAACATCTCCTTCTTCAACCAACACAAATTCCAATCAAAACTTTGTCACTTTCGATTACCATTCTCTACCGTACACCACACTCTAGATATCACTTATGGATACTCCCTTGTGTTTTAAAAAAAAGCTATTACTTACACACATACCTCTCTTCCTCACAGAAATCAATCACCTTCGTACCATTCTCATTTTCTCCCGACCACCCCCAAAACACCTGTCATATACCATCCTTTTTTTTGATCATATTATACTATTATATATATATATAATATATATATATATATATACTATATATAATATATATATTATATATATATAATATATATATATTATATATATACACTGTGTATATAAAATCTGTATTAATAGTCAATATATTTAGGCCTAGAAGGGGTATTGGTAATTTAAAACACCTTTAATATATAACATTAAAAAGAGATAATTTTTAATAAAAAACAAAAAAAAAACCATTTTGTTTTTAAAAAAAAAACCGTTTTTTTGCAAAAAAAAACCAAATTAAAATAAAAAAACCGTTTTTTCACAACCCTATAACTATATATTATATATATATATATTATATAATATTATATATATATATATATATATAGTATATATATATATATATAGCTATATAATATATATATATATTTATATATAACAGTATATAATATATATATCATATATATATATATATATATATATATATATAATATCATATATAGTTATATATAATATATATATATAGTATATATATATATATATATATATTATATATATATATTATATATATATATATATAATATATTATATATATATATATATAATATATTCATTATATATATATATATATAATATATATATATATATATATATTTATATATATATATATATATATAATATATTATATATATTATAATATATATAATAATATATTAATATATATATATAATATAAACTATATATATAGTATATTATATATACTCACTAATCAGCGTCATCAGACTTTGAAGACCTCTTTGCCGCCATGACCACATACGGGGGGGAAAAAACGTATTTCAGCTTGAAAGAAAAAAAAATTAAATCTCAAAAAAATTTGGGGGGGGGGGGGGGGGGGGAAAACCCTTTCACCTTTTAAATACTCATGCCTGTTACATACTGCAAATGTTTTATTCGCATCCCTGGATTGTGAGGTAATGCACCTAATTCAACTTTTCCTGTACTGACATCATTCAGTTATTTTAATATGACGGATAAGGTGGGAAGAAGATCAGTTGTGATCATAACCTTTTGTAAGCTGAACAGATATAGAATATATAGTTTGAACAAATAGAAAAATGTCTCCTCTCGGGCATGTATAACCAATCTTACATGTTTAATGATCACCCCTTGATATTCAAAATGTTCAATAAACAATAAAGTGTATTTTATAAAATGCGTGTTCACAAATATGACGATCTCAAAAGCAGTTAAAGCAATAGCGCACATAGCGACCCGGCAGAAAGGCAGGAACTTCAAACTTTCAGCAAAGAGAGCCATACCCTTCAACTAAAAGAAAAAATGCTTTTATTAAAAATGTAAGAATTTTTTTTTTTTTAATAAAAGCAAAAAATATTTAAACTTTTTAATAATGAAACAGATTTTTCTATAAATAAATACAAATGTTTCAGTTTAAAATAGAATGTTATACGCAACGTTTAGAAAACGGGTTATATAAATAGAAATTAAAATATAAATGGAGTAAATATCTTATAAAAAGTGTTAGGGCTAAGCGTAGAACACGGATTACATTGCATAACGTCACAACTAGAATATTTACTCGTTCGCGCACCAATATTGCGCATGCGAGCGCACGCACGTGTCGGTTTCGCGCCGGGCCGAGCCGGTTCGCCCTTGCGGGCGAGAGCACGCACGAGTTGGGCCTCACGCAACTCTTTACACAGAATAATAATAATAATAATAATAATAATAATAATATAATAATAATAAAATAATAATCTTTTTATACCTTTTCGCAATTCTTTAAACAGAATAATAATAATAATAATAATAATAATAATAATAATAATAATAATAATAATAATAATAATAATAATAATAATAATAATAATAATAATAATAATAATAATAATAATAATAATAATAATAAAATCAACAGGAGGGACTATAGTGACTATTACAACTACCAAAACTACTACTACTACTACTACCACTGCTAGAAGATGACAAAGTATTCGATTTCAGAATCCATCATTAAAAAAAGTTTCATATAACATATATCACGCAAGTCGAAAGCTTTGATTTTGATTCACGTACCGCACTATTCTGGTTCACCTCCCTCTCCAGCTCCATTCTGCCTCCACTAAGGAGTCGGTTCACCTCCTTCTCGGACTCCGACACATTCATCTGCCATGTACTCTGTGCTTTATTTCTTCCTTTTTCTTCGGGATCCCTCTTTGGGGGATCTCAGATATCTTAGAGGATGCTGAAACTCCCAAAATGAAGTTTTATGGCTTTGTTAACATAAATAAATATACCTTACTTGGTCTATTATATCTTTGCAACCAGAATTCAACTCTGACTCTAGCAACGGCTCCGGTGCAGTGCATCGCAGCATGAATCAACTCAGGTTCAAATCTCTTCCGAGCCTCCGAATTCTTTGATAAAGGCTGTCGGAAGCTTAATTTCCACATAGCTAAGTTCATATCCAAGCTTAGGGGCACAGCTCTTTCTTTGGATGGAGCAAGAAAGATAGCTCTACCAGCTATATGTGAGCTAAGTTTGAATGGAATTTGATGTCTCCATCTCCTTCAATTAGGGATATATATATTATAATATATATATATATATATCTAAATCTCTTTTTTATTATATATATATATATATATATATATATATATATATATATATATATATATATATATATATATATATGACATTCCGTGCAAATGGTTCGGCCTTTCTCTCGCAGTTTCATATCACACTCATCTTACAGAGCATCACGACAGTGCGTCTCTTTATATCTCATACATATCCACACCCTTTCTGAATCATCTTACAGACATCTATCCTTATATCTCTGTGTGTGGTGGAGAAAGATTGAAGCCGGCGCACAACAATATGTTCTACGTGTGTGAAGGCGACTAAAGGACAGGGGTATGTTGGGTTTGCTGCCCAAAACATTATCTTCTTGTTAGGAATGCTAATGCTTGCCAAGGAGAAGGTCATGATCGCCGCAAGCGACCTTCTATCTTTCGGGGAGAATATATGAATCGTATGGGTACATGGAATGTTGGAGGAATAAATGTTGAGGTGAAGAGGAGAAGGATGATGGATGTAAAATTTGATTTGCTCTCTGTGACTGAAACAAAGATGAAAGGAAACGGTGAAAATGAGTGTGTGGTGTGAAATGTTTATGTGCTGATGTGAAAAGAAATGAGAGGGGAAGAGAAGGAGTTGCAATTTTGATGAGCGACCTGTGGTACAGAGATATGGTAGATTTTGTTGTGTGAGTACTAGAATTCCTAATGGTTAAATTTAAGTTTCAAAAGGTCAAGGTATGTGTGGTTGTGGCATATGGTCCGTCTGAGGGTAATGTTGAAGAGAGTGTGATCTGGGTAATCTGAATAATGTTTTGGATGGGGTGAATAGGAGCTTCCGATTGATTGTATTGGGTGACCTAAATGGTTGGATAGGCGATCAAAAAAGGGATGGTATAACAAGTGGCTTTGGGGTGTCGGGAGAAAATGAGAATGGTAGGAAGATGATTGATTTCTGCAGGAGAGATATATGTGTGTAGTAATACTTCTTTGAACAAGAGTAATTCATAAATATACTCAGAGTTGGTGAAGGTAGAGTTGGTATCGAAGTGAAAAGTATGATCGATTTTGTGTTGGTGAAGATGTTGAAGTAGGGATGGCACGAAAGAAATCAAATGAAAAAATCAACTGATTTTTTACTTGATTTTTTAATAAAAAAAATCATCATTTTTTTGATTTTTTGTTTTTGTTTTTATTTTTATTTATTTATTTTTTATTTTTTTTTTTGGTATATTTAAGTGATTTAACTTCAATAGAAATAAAAAATTAAAATAATAATATTATACGCAAGGCTTACTCTGTTCCACATTTTCTTAAGACTTTGATACAAAGATCATGTTTTCAAACAGGTTTATTTTATTTCTGATGTAACATTTATCAGTATTACAAATAATATCATGTGTTACTATTAATTAATCGACCCCTTAGTCACATTAATTATCCGATTCTAATAATCGATAATTTTTTTATATATTATGAAGTTTTTAATATATATTTTCAATTTTTCAACAAACTATGGCATTGTACCCGTAGGTCCCGTAAAACTTTTGTGTTGCTGTTTCTTGTGTCATAGACTATACGCTATATTTTAAGATTTTGATTTGAATAAATATTCAAAAATATTTTTTCGAGCTTAAAAAAAGTTTGTTTACAATTTAATTTCAAGTGACGTCACGAATATGAAAAAATCAAAAAAATCAAAAATCAAAAATTAATTTTTTTCTAAAAAAAATCAAGAAAATCACCAACCTTGTGTTGAAGTATGTGCTGCATGTTAAATCAGTGAGGGGGTTGGAGATGGAATTATCGGATCATTATGTTTTTTATGTAAAATTAAGCTAGTGCAGGCTTGGATGGAGAGGAAGGTGATAAAGAAGGAAGTGGGTAAAATTAAGAGTGAGAATTTAAGTGAGCAAGGTAACAAAGATAAGTATTTAAGAGCGATTGCAAGTAAATTAGTTTATGTGACACAAGTTGAACTGAAATCTGGAATGCAAATAAGGAAGTGGTTGTTAGCAGTGCAAAAGAAGTATGTATATGTCCTAAAGTAGGAAGTAAGAATGTTAACAGCGAATGGTAGAATGAGAGGTGATGCAAGCGGTTAAAAAGTAAAAAGAAGCTTGGTTGAATGTACTAAAAGCCAATGATGAGGTTTCAAAGGAAAGATGTTTTGGAATTAATATAAGGAGAAAAAGGAATACTGAAAAGATGCATACGTAGGAAGAAAAAAAGAGATAAATGAACAGTTTGGAAGGAATGTGAATGGGGACTTGTAAGGAATAGGAATAGGAAGCTTTTCTGAAAGGAAGCGCGAAAGGTTAGAATGAGATAAAGGAGATCTGCTTTATAATAATGAATAGGGATGGTGCTTTCGTAACTGATGAACTGGATGGTGAGGGGAGTGTGGAGGGAACACTTCTAAAATCCGTCTAACATTGGCAGTACTGAAGAGGTGATAGTGAATGTGTATGGGTTTGATGGCGCAAAAAGGAATAGGTATTTTGGGGATGAGGTAATTCGTAAGGAGGAGGTAATGGTGGTTAGAGTAGAAAGTTGAAAATGGTAAATCTGGCAGGTATTGATGAATTAATGGTGAATATCAAGAACGGAGGTGAAGATGGAGATTGAGTGGATTTGGAAGCTGTGAAACAAAGCGTTTATGGAAGGTATAGTTCCATGTGATTGGAGGGCAGCATTAGTACCCTTATATAAGGGTAACTGTAGGAATTATTTTAGGGAATTAGTTTATTGAGTGTTGCAGGAAAGATTATAGCTGGTATTTTGGTCGAAGAGTGCGTCGAGTGATGAAGGACTGATTGTGAAGAAGGTGGGTTAGAGTGGTAGAGGATGTTGGTTCAAATCTTTACATTGAAACAAATGATTAAGAAAATGAGAGAGAAGAAGAATGATTTATATTTAGGTTTCATGGATTTCAAAAGGCGTTGATAGGATTAATAAGGAAGCTCTATGGCAGGTGTTAGTGATATTTGGTGTTGGTGGTAGGATTCTGAATGGAATTAAAAGTATGTATGACGATAGATAAGCGTGTGTAAGAATTAATGGAGTTGAAAGATATTGGTTTAATATTTATAGTGGAGTGAGTCAGGGATGTGTTATGTCTCCTTGATTATTCAATTTATATATATATGGATGGGTGGATGGGGTTATGAAAGAATTGGAGGTCTGGGTGGCAGGGTAAGGTGTTAGAATGATGGAGAATGGAGGAGAGTGGAGGGTGCCCTACTTTATATGCGAATGATTTGATTTTGTGTGGCGAATCTGAAGAGAGTTTGAGAGGATTATTGGATGGATTGGCAGGGTGTGTAAATGGAGGGGTTTGAAAGTAAGCGTAGATAAGAGTAAGGTTTTGGTTGTGAGTGAGGACAGTCCTCGGTGTTAAGTTATGTTGGATGATGAGCAGCTGGAACAAGTGTCTGAATTTAAATACTTAGGATATATTTGGATGAAAAGGGAACGAACGGATGATGTAGAGTGTAGTAGGAAAGTTGAGAATGGTGGGAAGATGGCTGGAACAATTAAATCCTTGATGGATATAAGGGATAAGTCTTTGATGCACTAGGTCTTACCTGAGGATGATGTTGGTTACTGTGTTGATCGTATAAGTAGGAAACTATGGTCCTGGAGTAAGAGGTATAAGATCTGAAGTACAATCTGTTCAGATGGACAATCTTAGGGGCGTGTTAGGTGTGAGAAGAATTGATAAAATGAGGAATGATCTTATTAGGGAGTTGCGTGGTGTGAAGAAAGGAGTAAATAAGAGAATAAATGAAAGTACGTCGAGATGGTTTGGTAATGTGGAAAGGATGGATAATGGTCCGTTGGTTAAGCGGAGACCGAAGAAAAAGTGGATTGAGTAAGTAAAGGAATGCCTGGAGGAGAGGAATGTGAGTTTGGCAGAAGCGAGAAGAAAGGTGCATAATAGGAGTGAATGGCGGGGTTTTGTGAGGGGGTATGGTTGTGGCCTACCTGGGCCAAGGGATGAATCCTACATTGACGAGATGCCATAGTGAGGGTCGGTTGCGGTCCCGTGAAGCTCTAGGGTGAATTTTTCTTACTGCGACGAGTTCGCTTTATCAGCAACACTATTACAGGTCTCAGATGTTAAACTTATATAGACAGTCAAGATCTACAAATTTATTCACGGACCTAGTAAGAAGTATATATAACAACAATATTATAATACAATAGTTATATCAAAACTTATGAGTAATGGCGAATGCAGATCTCATAGTATATGCTCGTACTGGTGTCCAATTCATGTTGCACTATTGCTTCAAAAGAAAATGAAATCAAAAATTGAACTTTACGCATGAATGGCGAAATTTATTTTAGCTATTTATATTGTTAAATATGAATTTTTATGTTTATTGAAAATTGATGATTAATTAATTTATATTATATATATATATATATTATATATATATATATATTATATATATTTATATAAATTATATATATCTATATTAATATATATATATTATATTAATATATAATTATTATATAATATTATAGATAGATATATATATATATATATATATATATATATATTTTATATATATATCTATATATTATATATATATAATATATATATATATATATATATATATTATATTATATATTAATATATATATATTATATATTATAATATATCACATCACTGAATTCAGTTTTTCACAG
>JABUQX010079295.1:12500-32090 GCA_015478945.1 Trachelipus rathkii | reverse complement strand
ACTCACAACCATAACCTACTCTATCTACGTTAACTTTCAAACCCCCTCCTTTTACACACCGTGCCAAATCTCGCTACCAAGTCTCTCAAACTTCTGCAAATTCCCAACCACCAAAAACCAAACATCCGATAAATAGGTAGGCACCCTCCATCATCTCCAATCATTTCTAACCCATTTCCGTCACGCCCACCTTCAATTCTTCATAACACCATCCATATAAAATTGAATAACCAAGGAGACATACACAACCCTGCCTCACTCCGCTATTAAAACTAAACCAACACTTTACACCCATTTATTCTACATATCGACACACACACTTCTTATTCCATTCAGAAGCCTACCACCAACACTAATATCCTACACCTCCACTAGATCTTCCCTTCTAACCCTCATCAATACCCCTGTGCAAAATCCATAAACTTAAATACAATTTATCTTCTTCTCCTCATTTTCCTATTCATGCTCAATGTAAAGATCTCATCCCACACATCCCTCTATTACTCTGACGCACCTTGTCTTCACAATCAGTCCTTCAGTCACTCGGCCACTCTTCGACCAAAATACCAACATTATTCCTCCCGTATAACCTCAATAAACAATTCCCTTATAAATTTACAGTTCCCTATCTCCTTACCCTTTATAAGGTACTATTCTGGCTCTCCTTCAATTCCCCGGAACTAACACCCTCCAAAACGCTTATTACACAAACTTCAAGATCCAATTCAATCAGAAACTTGCCTCCGTTCTTGATCATTCACCACTAATTCATCTATACCTGCAGATTTACCATTCTTCAACTATCTCACCCTACCCATTACCATCCGTACAAATTACCTCACCCAAAAATACCTATTCCTTTTTGCACCATCAAAAAACCCACACACATCACTATCACCTCTTCATTTACTGCCAAATATATACAGATTTTCGAAGTATTTCCACACCCCCTCACATCCATTCATCAGTTACAAGAACACCATCCCTATTCATTTATTCTAAGCAGTTCCCCTTATTCTAATTTTAACCTTTCGCGCTTCCTTCCAAGAACTTCCATTCCCTGATGCCCCATTCATCCTCCTTCCAAACTGTTCATTACCTCTTCTTTCCTCATACGTACGCATCTTTTAGCATTCCTTTTTTCCTTATTATAATTCCAAGCATCTCTTTTGAAACCTCATCATTGCTTTTAGCAATCAACCACGCTTTTTTTTTTACTTTAAACAGCTGCATTCACCTCCTTCATTCCACCACTCCACTGTTCGCATTCTACCTCCTACTTAGCACAACCCACATACTTCTTTGCATGCAAACAATTGCTTCCAGATTATAGTTTCAGCTGAAACTAGTAAACATTTTAACCAGGAAGACCAGTAACTCTGATATACTTTAAACCCAAAAAGAGCGTGTCAATTAAAGATATCAGGAGTCTTGAAGTCTCACGATCGTTCCTTATACCCAAATAGGCAGTAAGATGTTCAAAATGAGGGATTGATTTATAACAATTACTTCAGTAACCAAAATTGTAACTCTAGTAACTGTTAACAAGAAGCCATTAAACTCTGATTATCCTTGAAATCAAACAGCTGTCCAATAAAGAGGAACAGATTCTGAAGTCTCACGATTGCCTGTATACCCAAAATAGTCAAAAAAGATGGTCAAAATGAGGAATTATTGTATAACAATTGACTACAGAACCAAAATTGGTAAACTCTAGTAAACTTTTAACCCAGGAACAAAACTCTTGATTAACTTTTATCAAAGAGCTTTAGTCCCAATAAAAGGGAACAGTATTCTGAATATGTTCGACGATTGGTCCTTTAACCCAAAATAGGTCGGGCATATGGTCAAAATGAGGGAATTGATTACTCCAATGACTACAGTAACCAAATTGTAACCTAGTAAACTTTTTAACCAGGAAACCAGTAACTCTGATGTACTTTTAAATCAAAAGAGCGCACGTCCCAGATAAGAGGAACAGGATGTCTGAATGTTTCACGATTGGTTCCTTTATACCCAAAATATGTCAGTAAGAGAAAATAAAGGATTGATTTATAACAATTTGACACAGTAACCAATTGTAACTCTATAACTTTTTAACCAGGAAAGCCAGTAACTCTGAGTATACTTTAATTCAAAAACGGTCCAATACGAGGAACAGGATGTCTGAATGTCCACGAATGGTTCTTTTATACCAATAATAGGTAAAATGAGTCAAAATGAGGGATTGATTTAATCCAATTTACAGTAACTAAATTGAACTCTAGTAACTTTTTAACCAGGAAGCCAGTAACTCTAATTATATACTTTTATTCAAAAGAGCGTGTCCCAATTTAAGAGATCAGGATGCTGATTTCTCACGATTGGTTCCTTTATACCCTAAATAGGCCGGTTAAATGGGTCAAAATGCGGAATGATTTATACCAATTTGACTACAGTAACCAAATTTTAACTCTAGTAACTTTTAACCAGGAAGCCAGTAACTCTGATTATACTTGTATTCAAAAGAGCGGCCCTTTAAAGGAACCAGGTGCTGAATTTCTCAAGATTGGTTCCGTTTAACCCAAAATAAGGTCAGTAAAATGTCCAAAATGAGGATGATTTAAAACAATTGAACAGTAACCAAATTGAACTCTATAACTGTTAACAGAAGCAATAACTCTGATTATACTTTATTCAAAGAGCGGTCCCAATAGAGGATCAGGTGTCTAAGTGTCTCACCGATGTTCCTATTTATACCCAAAATAGGTCGCCATATGGTCAAATGAGGATGATTACCCCAATTGACTACAGTAACATGTAACTCTAGTAACTTTTTAACCAGGAAGCGATTTTACTTTAAATCAAAAGAGCATTCCCAATAAGAAAACAGATGTCTGCAATGCCTCACGATTGGTTCCTTTATACCCAAAATAGTTCAGTAAGATGGGTCAAAAGGAGGGATTGATTTATAACAATTACTACAGTGACCAAATTGTAACTCTAGTAACTTTTAACCAAGCGAAGCCAGTAACTCTTGATTATACTTATTTTCAAAAGAGCGGTTTCCCAATAAGAGAGAAAGGAGTCTTGAATTCTCGCGATGTCTCCTTATACCCAATAAGTAGTCAGTAAAGGTTCAAAATGAGGATTGATTATAGCAATTTGACTTAAATAACCAAATGGTAACGGTTGGTTGTGTTTTTTTATAGTAACTTTTTACCAGGAAGCCCAGTAACTCTATTATTATTTTATTCAAAGGCGTGTCCCAATTAGAGGATCAGGATTTTGAAGTCTCACGATTGCTCCTTTATACCCAAAAATAGGTCAAGTAAGATGGTCAAAATGAGAGATTTACACCATTTACACATAAACAAATGAACTGTAAACATTTTAACAGAAGACAGAACTCGATTAACCTTTAAATCAAAGAGCGTTCCAATAAGAGAAAAGATGTCTGAATGTCTCCGATTGGTGCCTTTATACCCAAAATTAGCGTCAGTAAGAGTGGGTCAAAATGAGGGATTGATTAATAACAATTTGATTACAGTAACCAAATTGTAACTCACGTAACTTTTTACCCTGGTAGCCAGTAACTCTGATTATACTTTAATTCAAAAAGAGCGTGTCCCAATTAAAAGGAACAGTATGTCTGAATGTCTCACGATTGGTTCCTTTATACCCTAAATAGGCCGGTTAAATGGGTCAAAATGCGGAATTGATTTATACCAATTTGACTACAGTAACCAATTGTAACGTCTCAGTAACTTATTTAACCCAGAAGCAATAACTCTGATTAACTATTCAAAAGAGCGGTTCCTTTTAAGAGTATCAGAATGCGAATGTCTCACGATTGGTCCTTAACCCTAAATAGCCGGTTAAATGGGTCAAAGGGGAATTGATTGTAGACCAATTTGACAACAGTAACCAAATTGAACCTAGTAACTTTTAACCAGGAACGGCCATAACTCTGAGACTTTAAATCAAAAGAGCATTCCAATTAAGAAACAGGAGTCTGAATGTCTCACGAATTGGTTCCTATACCCAAATAGATCGAAATGGTCCAAAAGAGGATTGATTATAACAATTACTACAGTAACCAAATTGTAACTCTAGTTAACTTTTTAACCAGGAAGCCAGTAAACTCTATTGTCTTTAAATCAAAAGACAGTCCCCAATTAAAGAAACAGGACGTCGAAGGGCTCCACATTGGTCTTTATACCCAAAATGATCAGTAAGAGGTCAAATGAGAGGGATTATTTATAGCAATTGACAACAGTAACCAAAATTGTAACTCTATTAACGTTTTAACCAGAAGCCATAACCTGAGTTATTACTTTAAATCAAAAGAGCGTGTCCAAATTAAGAGCAACCAGATGTCTGAATGTCTCACGATTGGTTCCTTCATACCAAAATAGGTCGGTCATATGGGTCAAAATGAGGGATTAATTTACTCAATTTGACTACAGTAACGAGATTGTAACTCTAGTAACTTTTTAACCAGGAACTCTGATTGTACTTTAAATCAAAAGACCGTGTCCCAATTAAGAGGAACAGGATGTCTGAATGTCTCTCGATTGGTTCCCTTATACCCAAAATAGGTCAGTAAGATGGAGTCCAAAGCAGATTGTTTTACACCAATTTGACCTACAGAACCAAACTGCAAAGTAACATTTTAACCAGAACCATAACTCTAATGATACTTTAAATCAAAGAGCGGGCCCAATAAGAGATCAGGATGTCGAATGTCCACTATGTAGTGTTTATATCCAAAAAGGTCCAGTAAGAATGTTCAAAATGAGATGAATTATAGCAATTTGACTAAAGTAACCAAATTGTAACTGTAGTAACTTTTTAGCCAATGAGAAATCTTTATACTACTGTTGAAAGAGCTTTCCTAATCAAAGGGCAACATATTTGGATGTCTCGCGATTGGTTACCTAGACCCAAAATAGGTAGTAAGATGGTTCAAAAGAGGGATTGATTTATAGCAATTGACTAAAGTAACCAAATGAACTTTAGAACTTTTTAACCAGGAAGCCAGTAACTCTTATTATACTTTTATTCAAAAGGCGTCTGGTTCCAATTAAAGAGATCAGATGTCTGAAGTGCAGCGATTGTTCCTTTATGAAACCCAAAATAGGTCAGTTAAATGGGTATCAAAATGAGGATTGCTTCCAGCAATTTGATTTCAGTTTCAGCTTGTAACTAGTAACATTTTAACCAGGAAGACAGTAACTCTGATTATACTTAAACCAAAGAGCGTTCCAATAAAGAGAACAGGAGTTCTGAATGCTCACATTGGTTCCGTTATACCCAAAATAGGTCAGTAAGATGGTTCAAAATGAGGGATTGATTTATAGCAATTTGACTAAAGTAACCAAATTGTAACTGTAGTAACTTTTTAACCAGGAAGCCAGTAACTCTGATTATACTTTTATTCAAAAGAGCGTGTCCCAATTAAAAGGAACAGTATGTCTGAATGTCTCACGATTGGTTCCTTTATACCCTAAATAGGCCGGTTAAATGGGTCAAAATGAGAGATTGTTGTATACCAATTTGACTACAGAACAAATTGTAACTCTAAACTTTAACCAGGGAAGCCAGTAACTGATTATACTTTTATTCAAAAGAGCGTGTTCCTTTTAAGAGTATCAGGATGTCTGAAGGTCTCACATTTTCCTTATACCCTAAAGGCCGGTTAAAAGGGTCAAAATGGAATATTTATCCAATTTGATCAACATAACCAAATGAACTCTAGTAACTTATACCCAGGAAGCCAGTA
This sequence comes from Trachelipus rathkii, assembly GCA_015478945.1. Lineage (NCBI taxonomy): Eukaryota > Metazoa > Arthropoda > Malacostraca > Isopoda > Trachelipodidae > Trachelipus > Trachelipus rathkii. The sequence goes on along the minus strand of JABUQX010079295.1, from coordinate 26,326 downwards.
ACTCTGAATGTACTTTTAAATAAAAAGAGCATGTCCCAATTAAGAGGACAGGATGTCTGAACTGTCTCACGGATTGTTCCTTATAACCCAAAATAGATCAGTAAAAGGTCAGAATGAGATGATTATAACAATTTGACTACATAACAAATTGAACCTAGTAACTTTTAACCAGAAGCCATAATTCGTTGATTACTTTAAATCAAAAGAGCACTGTCCCAATTAAGAGGAACAGGACGTCTGAATGGCTCACATGGTTCCTAATTACCCAAAATGATCGTAAGTGGTCAAATGAGGATATTTATAGCAATTGACACAGTAAACCAATTTAAACTCAGTAACTTTTTAAACCAGGAAGCCAGTAACTCTATTTATACTTAAATCAAAAGAGCGATGTTCCAATAAAAGAGAACAGGATCTGAATGTCGCACGATTGTTCCTTATACCGAAAAATAGGCGGTCATATGGGTCAAAATAGATTAACTTACAATCAATTTACTACAGTAACGAATTGTACTCTAGTAACTTTGTTAACCAGAAGCCAAACTCTGATTGTACTTAAATCAAAAGACCGACTGTCCCAATAAGAGGATCAGGATCGTCTGAAGTCTCACGATTGTTCCTTATACCCAAAATAGCTCAGTAAGATGGGTCAAAATGAGGAATTGATTTACACCATTTGACTTAACATAAACCAACTGTAACTAGTAACTTTTACAGAACAGAACTCTAATTATACTTAAATCAAAGAGCGGTCCCAATAAGATCAGATGTCTGAATGTCTCCACGATGCGTTTATAGCCAAAATAGGTCAGTAAGATGGTTCAAAATGAGGATTGATTATAGCAATTTGACTTACACTAACATATGTAACTTAGTAAATTTTTACCCCAGAAAAGCCAGTAACTTCATTATACTTTAATCCAAAAACGCTGCCCAATAAGAGATAGATGTCAATGTCTCACGATTGGTTCCTTAATACCCAAAATAGATCAGTAAGATGGTTCAAAATGAGGATGATTTAAACAATCGACTTGATAGACCAAATTGTAACTATAGTAACTTTTTAACCAGGAGCCAGTTAACCTCTGATTATACTTATTCAAAAGCGAATACAAATCTGCGTACCAGTAGTCATAAACGTCTTAGGATGTTCCTTTTATACCCCAAAATAGGTCAGTAAAATGGGTCAAAATAGGGATTGATTTATAGCAATTTGACTACAGTAACCAAATGTGCTACTGTAGTTAACTTTTACCAGAAGCCAAACTCTGATTATACTTTTATTCAAAAGAGCGTGTTCCAATTAAGAGGATCAGGATGTCCTAAGTGTCTCACGATTGGTTCCTTAACCCAAAATGGTCGCAATGATGTCAAAATGAGGGATTGATTTATAACAATTGACTACAGTAACCAAATTGTAACCTAGTACTTTAACAGAGCCAGCTAACTTGCATTTACTTAACAAAGACCGTGTCCAATTTTTTAGGAGGAAAACAGGAGTTCTGAATGTCTCACGATTGGTTCCTTATACCCAAAATAGGTCAGTAAGATGTGTCAAAAAAGAGGGATTGATTTATAGCAATATGACTACAGTAACCAAATTGTAACGTAACTTTTGAACCAAGAAGCCAGTAACTCTGATTATACTTTAATCAAAAAAGTCGTGTCCCAATAAGAGATCAGGATGTCTGAATGTCTCTCGATTTGTTCCTTTATACCCAAAATATCATAGGATGCGTTCAAAATGAGATGAATTTATATACAATTTGACTTCAGAACCCCAAATGTAAACTCTTAGAACTTTTAACCAGAAGCCAGTAACTCTGATATACTTTTTATTCAAAGAAAGAGCGAACTTCTCCGGTCCCAATTAAGAGGAAACAGGGAGTTCGAAGTCTACGATTGTTCCTTTATATCCAAAAATAGTGTCAGTAAATGTCAAAGAGAAGCTTATACAATTGACTACAGTAACTAATTTGACTTAGTAAACCTTTAACCAGGAACCAGTAACTCGATATTACTTTATTCAAAAGAGCGTGTCCAAATAAGAGGATCAGGATGTCGAATTTCTTCACGTTGTTCCTTTTTAACCCTAAATAAAGGCCGTAAATGGCGTCAAAATGCGGAATTGATTCTATACCCCAATGTGAACAACATAAACCAAATTGTAACTCTAGTAACTTTTGAACCAAACTCTGATTATACTTTTATTCAAAAGAGCGTGTTCCATTTAAGAGGAACAGTGTCTGCGAATGTCGACATTGTTCCTTTATACCAAAAAAGGTCAAGTTAAGATGGTCAACACTGAGGAGTGATTTATAGCAATTTACTACCGCGTAACCAAATTGTAACTCATAGTAACTTTTTAACCAGGAAGGAAAGCCAGATAACGCTGATGTAACAAATTTTATTCAAAAAGGGCGTTCCCAATTAAGAGGATCAAGATGTCTGCATGTTCTCACGATTGTTCCTATATACCCAAAATAGGTCGCATAGGGTCAAAAATGAGGATTGATACTCAATTTGGACTACAGTAACCAAATTGTAAATCTAGTAACTTTTTAACCAGGAAGCCAGTAACACTGATTGTACTTTAAATCAAAAAGAGCATTCCAAATAAGAGAACAGGATTCTAATGTCTTACGAATGGTTCTTTCATACTCATAAGATGGGTCAAAATGAGGAATTGATTTATACCAATTTGATTACAGTCACAAATTGTAACTCATATGTAACTTTTTACCAGGAAGCCAGAAACTCTGATGAACTTTTATTCAAAAGACGTTCCCATTAAGAGAAGATCAGGATGTCTAAGTGGCTCACGATTTTCCTTTATACCAAAATTGCTGCCATATTTTCCAAATGAGGGAATGATTTATCCAATTGGACTACAGTAACCAAATTGAACTCTAGCAACTTTTTAACAGGAAGCCAGAACTACTCATTATACTTTATTCAAAAAAAACGTGTCCCAATTAGAGAACAGGATGTCTAAGTCTCACGATTGCGTTCCTTATTACCCCAAAATAGTCAGTAAGTGGTTCAAAATGAGGATTTAATTTTTTATAGCAATTTGACTAAAGTAACCAAATTGTAACTGTAGTAACTTTTTTAACCAGGAAGCCAGTAACTGATTATACTTTTATCAAAAGACGTTGTCCCAATTAAGAGATAGGATGCAATGTCTCCCGATTGGTTCTTATACCCAAAGGTCATAAGATGGGTCAAAAATGAGGAATGATTTACCAACAATTTGACTACAGTAACCAAATTGTAAATAGTAACATTTTAACAGGAAGCCAGTAACTCTGATTATACTTTAAATCAAAAGAGCGTGTCCCAATTAATTTCAGATGTCGATATGTCTTCACATGGTTCCTTGAGCCCGCGGGCGGCGGACGGGAGAGAGGGGGGGGGAGGTAGTCGGTGTATACCCAAAAGTTACGTCAGTAAATGGTCAAAATGAGGATTGATATTTAACAATTGACTCCAAACCAAAATTGTAACTCTAGTAACTTTTTAACCAAAAGCCAATAACTCTGATTATACTCTTAAATCAAAAGACGTTCCCATAAGAGGATCAGGTTGTCTGAATCTCTCACGATTGGTTCCTTTATACCCAAAATAGGTCAGTAAGATGGGTCAAAATGAGTGATTGATTTATAACAATTTGACTACAGTAACCAAATTGTAACTCTCGTAACTTTTTAACCTGGTAGCCAGTAACTCTGAGATACTTTATTCCAAGAGCGTCCCAATTAAAAGAACAGTATGTCTGAATGTCTCACGATTGGTTCCTTTTATACCCAAAATAGGTCGTCATATGGTCAAAATGGGGATGATTTACTCCATTTGACGTACATAACAATGTAACTTAGTAACTTTGTTAACGCAGAAGCCATAACTCTGATTGTACTTTAAATGCAAAAGAGCGTATTCCCAAATTACGAGAACAGGATGTCTGAAGTTTCACGATTGGTCCTTATACCAAGAATAGGTCAGTAAGATGGTTCAAAATAAGGGATTGATACCAATTTGATTACATTAACCAAATTGTAACTCTAGTACCTTTTTAACCAGGAAGCCAGTCTGATATACTTTTAATTCAAAACAGCGTGTCCCAATTAAGAGAAACAGGATTCTGAATGTCTCACGAATGGTTCTTTTATGCCCCAAAATAGGTCAGTAAGATGAGTCAAAATGAGGGATTGATTTATACCAATTTGACTACAGTAACCAATTGTAACTCTAGTAACATTTTAACCAGGAAGACAGTCTGATTATACTTTTATTCAAAAGAGCGTGTCACATTTAGAGAAAACAGGATGTCTGAAATGTCTCACGAATCCGTCTTTATGCCCAAAATAGCCAAGATGATATCAAATGAGATTATTTATACCATTTTGACTACAGTAACCAAATTGAACTCTAGTAACATTTTAACCAGGTAGCCAGTAACTCTGATTATACTTTAATTCAAGAGGCGTGCACAGTTAGAGAACGGGATGTCTGAATGTCTTATATTGTTCTTTTATACCCAAAATAGGTCAGTAATGTGGGTCAAAATGAGGGATTGATTTATAACATATTACAGTAAACTAATGTAAACTTAGGAACTTTTAATATTTTTTTATTATTTTTATTTATTTATAATTTATTTATTTATTAATTTTTTACTTTTTTATTTATTTTTTTTTAGTTATTATTTATTTATATTTATTTAATTTTTAATAATTATATATTTTTATATTTTATTATTTTAATGACTTATTTATCATTATTTATTTTATGGTTATCTATTTAATTTATTTATATATATATATTAATATATATATATAATAATATGATATAGATGCAACTATATTATAACTATATATATATATATAATATATATATATAATAATATATATAATAATAATATAAGATATATATATATATATATAAGATTTATTTCATTTGCTATTAATTGTTTAATGAAGATTCTTTATTATTTATTGTTAATTCACTGTTATGTACTTATTTATTATTATCTCTAATCTTCCTCTTTTTCATTTTGTATTTTATTTATTTATTTTTATTTTACTTAATTTATTTTCTTATTTATACTTGTTTTATATTATTTTATTATTTATTTAATATTTTTTATTAATTTTTATATATTTATTATTATTAAATTATTTATTATTTATTTTGGGTTGGTGTATTAATTAATTTGATTAATTTTTTATTCAAATATTACTAAAAATACATTTAGAATATTTTTATTTTTAACAGTTTAATTTATATTTATTTATTTATTTTTTATTTATTTATTGTTAAATCAATCATTAATATTTTTTTTTTCTTTTGCTATTTCTTTCTTTAATAACATTTATGATTCATTTATTTTTATTTTTTTATTATAAATTACTATATATCAGATATTTAAATATAAGATATATAATATTAGAATATATATAATATATATAACATGTATATATATAGAATGTAATCTATGATACGAATATAATATATATATATATATATATATTATATATATATAATGAATAATATATATATAATATATTAATATATATATATATATATATATATATATAAGATTATTATATATATATATATATAATATATATATATATGATTATATATATAATATAATTAATATATATATATATATATATATATATATATAAATATTATATATATATATATATATATATATAATTATAATATATATATATTATATGGGCGTAGGCAGGATTTAATTTAAAAAGTTTGAGTGTAAGTAGATATATATATATATATATATATAGATATATATATAATTATATATTATATAATATATATATATATATATATATATATATTATATATATATATATAATATATAATATAATATATATAGTATTATATATATATAATTATTATATTATATATATATCTATATTCTATATACTATATATATATATATATATTATATATAATAATATATATATATATATATTATATATATATATATATATATATTTATATATATATATATAATATATATATATATAATATATATTATAATATAATATATATATAAAATATATAATATATATATATTAAATGTTGATAAAATTATTTATTGCTTTTCTGTTGTTGGTTGTTTATTATGTATTAATATTATTTATTTTTTTATTTATTTATTATTTATTTATTAATTATTATATTTATTTAATATAATTTAATATTATTAATTTATTTATTTATTTTATTTTATTATTATTTATTTAATTAATTATTAATATATTTTTTATTTAATATTTATTATTTATTTATTTATTTATTTATTTATTTTTTTATTTTTTTTATTTGTCCTAAAATCTGTCCTTATAAAATGCTCTGGCGTAAATTTTGCTGTGGCAAAATTTTGTTTCGCGAATGTGTCCGAATGGTTTGAATATCGTTCTAAAATTATACACATGTATCGACACCTAAAAAAATAGAGTATCTGTATCGGCCTCTTTTCTGGTATCGGTACATCCCTACTTATTACTAATTTTAATATGATAAACAATTATTATATTAAGTAAAAATTAAAATATAAAATTGAATTTATACGTAAAAGAGGAATTTAAACAGATGATCCGATTCACCCCTCAATGGTGGTCCGATTCACCCCTCCAAGGTGAGGCTGAATGAGCTTTATTTAAACTTTAATAAAACTATTATTATTAGAATTACATTATTATTTTTTTGTGTGCTTATTACCTACTATATGGCCTTGAATTTCAAAAAAAAAAATTCCAAAAAGTACATTAGGGGAAAGTCAGGAGACGAAAATATACCTAAAGTGGTCCAAGTCACCCCACCCGACGCTATAATTAGAATATTGGGGAGTAAAAATGAATTTAAAAAATTTTGAGACCGCAATATTTTTTTCAGTTTTTGTTTAAAATATAAATCTTTATGACAATGGAGTAATTCCCTCCCATTCAGGTACTCCTGCCGATCTTCATCAGCAACTTTTCCTGTTTGTTCAGGATGAGAAAACAACACCCTTCAATAAAATTGACGAAAGTTTATATTAGATTTATTTAATCCTTAGGGTTTCTTCACCAAGTTATAGTAGCCATGTGTTTAACCTAACATAACATTTTTCTCTACCAACTCTAGTTCTCTCTCTCTCTCTCTTTTTTTTTTTTTATTGAAGAATGGGAAAAGATATTTTACAAATTTTTCAATTTAGGTGTCATTCTTGTCATTTTTGACTTTGAAGCCAATTAAAAATCAATGAAGCAAAATAAATAAAGAAAACGTGAATCAGTTTTGGCTATATTGCCTACATTTGTATAAGCTATATTTAATCTTCATCATTTATTAAAATTAAGGACCTTTCAAAAAAGTTTAGTAAAAACATTTTAATTGTTTTTCAAGCAGGAATTTTAGGTTTTGTTGCATTGAGATATTTAAACAAAGTAAATTTTCAATTGATTATTATGGATGTTAAGAGTGAGATTAAAATTAAGGATGAACTCCTAGAACGTTCAGAAGATGTCACAAACAATGGGTCAAAGCTTAAACAAGATTTCATGTGAAAAAAAGAGTGAGATCAAATTAATTATGAACCGCCCAGAAATTCAGAAAATGTCAGAAACAATGGTCAAAGCTTTGAACAAGATAAATGGTTGAACGTTCCGGTAAGGAATTAATTATTATTATTATTATTATTGGTATTATTACTATAATAAAACTTATCATTTAAATATTTATCTTTTCCTCAGAAAGAAATAATTTATAGACTCATAGATGTCAAAGATGAAATTGAAAAAAAGATGAGCCATGATTTTGAGGAAGAATTATCTGAAGACTGATCAACATATTAAGAAAATCTTCAATTAGAAGAAGTCTGTAAGAATAGAGAATTAAAGGTTGTTCATGGTTCTTATAATTTGAACCATTCTCTTGTAGGAAATTTATTATTTTCAAAATTATATTTATCACTAAGAATGAAAATTTCTGCGACTTTATTCCCAAATAAAATGTTGCAATTTGTAGTTTCTGAACTGGTTCTTTGAAATCCATAACTCTCTTCGTGTTTTCAAGATTAAACCCTTGAAATCGCAAGAGAAATTCCAGAGATTTGGAATCAATTTTTTGGGAAATGTTTAGTTACTTGTTTTTAATCTTATTTTTCTCCACGAAATCATACTTCATCATAGTTCTAACCTCTTACTGCTTCAAATATCTTTCTCATTAGTTTAACCTATAGTTCTTAGCTAGGGAGTTACGCCTTTCATCCTTCTATAACATCCGTAGTTTCTGATCTATTTTTATCATCAAAGTTTGTGTCTTTCCGTCCTTTTCCCGTTTATGACGATTAACTCCTTTCTTATTCCTTTCTGAATTCATTGTTGCTCTCAGCTGTAACATGAAAGACTTGGGTGAAAAAAAGACAACTTTCACAGGTTTACTTATAAATAATAAACAAAAAATGTGACGTCAATTAAATCCTATTTATATTCATTTACCTAAATCATTTACTGATGATTGATACAATAAAAAAATTTTTCATATTGTGACCTGCTCTTCTCACTTTATTATTATTATTATTATTATTATTATTATTATTATTATTATTATTTGAATTTTTTTTATCTAAGCTAACCACATTCACAATAAGAATGACCCGAAACTCACCTTATGATTATAGATCCAGAAAATCGACACGTTATGGACCTCTATTTAAAGTTCAAGTTAGACCCTACCTTATTTCAATCAAATGTGGCCACACCGCATATACAAAGAAAGAAGCAAAGAAAACCGGTTTGTGCGTCCAACAAACCTTGAAACAATATTACAAAAAGAAGCCTGAGGGGCAAATTCCCATCCAACCACCAAATTGTTTACACCTTATGAATAACAACCCATAAAGAAAAGAATATATCTGTAATTAAATTCAATCAAAACAAAAGAAGAAGAAATAACGAAAAGGAAACTTAGCTTAACGATACACAAACAGTGTAATAGCAGCATAAGAGATCAAACATTATGCAGCAACAAACCATTAAAAGTTTTACAAAACTGAAAACATAATATTATATTAATTATTATTATTATTATTATTATTATTATTATTATTATTATTATTATTATTATTATTATTATTATTATTATTATTATTATTATTATTATTATTATTATTATTATTATTATTGAAAAAAAAATCATCAAACTACCTAGTACAACAAAACAAAAACAAAAAAATAGATCACTTATTAAACCAAAGACAAAACACACCAACAACAAAAGAGATCAGATTTGAAGTTAGACAATAACCTAGTTCGATATTCCCAAAAAAGCAACCTCACTGTGGCCACAAGAGAATACCCCCCCCCAGAAATATGGAAATAGAGCCTTTGTGTTCCAAACAAATCTTGAAACCTTTCAATTATAGTCTGAAGGACGGATCCCTTCCTACCTCCAATATAAAACAAATAATTACCCTTAAACTTTATTATTAAATGCCAATTGGCTAAAAATGAGAGAAAAAAAGAACATGAAACAAGAAACAACAATAACAAATGAAAACACATAAAGAATTAGGCTTATCTTAAACAAGAGACAAGCAAAGCAGAGCAACATATTGAAAGGAGCATGCATCTGTCATTCATCCTCTTCCCATGCTACCCAGTGCACAACATGCCACATCAACTAAAACAAATAAAAAAACAATCTTATACCTTTCTTTCCCCCTTTCACATATTCTTTTATACCTCTAACATCCACTTTTCTTTTTGTAAACACATCCACTATTTGATGCTTCGTATCCACCCACTCAACTTGAGTAATCTTTTTCTCTTCTACCATCCACTTAATCCACACAATATCTACTCTTACTCAACACTTGTCACTGAATATATTGTATTCCTCAGAGTCTTACTGTCAGTATACATACACCTTTAATCTGCAGACACTGCACCACAACAGCCCTTCTCCAGTCTTCTTCCCAAATATAGTACTGCTTGTGTAACCTATAAACGCAATGGCCTCAGCCTTCAATCGTAGATCTCGCAACCCTTTTATACAACCTAGCTTCCAAGCAATAGAGCATATATTTCCCTTTTCCATCTTTTAGAGCCACAATATTCCTTACCTGAGGACTGATACTTCTTTCCATACCATAAGTTGCATCGATATAAGCTTCTACTTCAATCTTACCTTCAGGCGTACTCAGCCATGAATTATGGTATCAATAGTCCCTTTTTGTTATTAGTTAAATTTTCTCATTTCTTCCACTATTACCCCCCTTGAGAAAATCTACTTCTTTTTCGCTACACAGAAATACACAGATCAGGTCTCGTCTAACCACTTAACCAATTCACTTGCCCCACCAACGATCTATCCAAAGTTAATTTCTTACTCTCCATTTCTGTCACCAAAAAAAATCTCTTTTATTCGGAAAACTTTACACCTTCCATACACTTTAATTGCTCTAACCACACACCTTTTTTATATTCATGTATATTAACCCCTACATACTTAAAACCTTTAACGTCTTCTGAACCTATTTCTAACTTTTCCTTCATACCTTTTATAACTTCATCCATGAATATATCAGAACCACCAAAATAAAAATCATCCGCCTGTGTACACATAATCCCTATTAACCTCCCTTCTTTCTTCCATAACAAATGAAAAACTGACGTTCTAATCTACTATATTCCTCAATACTTCAAACACCTTGTACATTACCAACTCTTGCCAGCATCTTTCAATCATACACAGTTTCTTATAACTTTTCGAAGGTATCACATGAACCCTTATTTTGATTACATCACCTTGTAAATAAGCATATTTTATATCAATTGAATTACACTCCCATCCCTCCCTTTTTATAATACTTAAACAAGTTCTTAAAACTCCTCTGAACAAGTTGGATCTTTGGTAATCGGATACTCTTTCTCTCTTCTTCAAACTCTCTTGCAACCAATCTAGCCTTACGTAAACACTCTTTCCCTTTCAATTTTTCCGTTATCACCCATAAAAGAGATATCTTCTTTTGATATCTCTGTTACAAAAACATCATTTGCTTCCCAGTTATCAATTTCTTTTAACTTTTCATGTAAAACGCCTTCATCATCCCAATTACCTAACCACACTTCCTCTTGATCCTCCATACTTTCAGTCTCCTTTAATCTCTAAAATCAATCCAACTAATCTCCCAATTCCCCACATTTTGTATATTATAACTGTCATTCCTTTTCTTACCATTATTCTTCTCTGTTCTACTTAACACTTTCACATCTATATATTCTCCATTCTCTTTATTTTTTCATCTATACCTCCTTCCAACCTTTATCTTTGTCATAATCTAATGTTATTCATCTTGTTCATCCCCATCATACTCTACCTCTTCTTCTACTTCATTAATTCTAAGTACTCTAACCATTTCAAATTCTTCTGTCTCTATATCTCCTCCATTTCATCTTTCTCTGGTTTCTCTTTATTATCACTATCCTCCTTATTCTCTGGTACACCTGCTAATCTAGTAGCATGCACTCCTGCTACATCACATATGGTCCCCCATGCTTAACAATAACAGTTTTACCATCTCTTCCTATCACCTATGCTGGACCTCTCCACTGTTTATCTATATCCCTTTTATAATACACTTCCTCACCTGCTTCAGCTAATTCAATATCATGTTTCCTTATCTGTCCCTTCATTGCTCTCTTTATCCTCTCTTCAGTTTCTTGTTTTACATGTATCATTCTTACTTGTTTTATACTATCTAAATATTTTCTTAACATTTCGCCCTTTATACCTATTTCACCCAGGGCTGTGGAGTCGGAGTCGTGGAGTCGTGCAATTTTCCAGGAGTCTGAGTCGAAAATTCTGTGCAAGTGGAGTCGGAGTCGAAAATTCCTGTGTAAGGGGAGTCGGAGTCGGAGTCGAAATTTCTCTATTTTGAATAAAAAAATGAATTTTATTATTATTATTATTATTATTATTATTATTATTATTATTATTATTATTATTATTATTATTATTATTAATAATATTGAAACTGAAAGTATTAAACTGTTAATTTTAAAATGGCTGTTTTATAATAAAAATTAAAATAATTTGCATTATAATTGGTTAGACATTTGTTTCCGAAACTGAAATATATTTGTTTGTCATGTGTTGCACTGCGCCTGCATCTTTATGTCTTCACTATAGATGTAGCGGATGGTGATTTTTGACTATTCGCGGATGCGGATAGTAAAAATCACTATCCGCGGTTTGAGGATGAGGATTTTAGGTCTTAGCCACGAGGTACTTCATATAATATATAATATATATATATAGTATATATAATACGGTTATATATATATATATTATATATATAATTATATATATAATATATTATATTATTATAATATTATATATATATATATATATATATATATATATATATATATTATATTATATAGTTATATATATAGGGTTGGGAGTTAAAAAAAAACCGTTCGTTTTTTTTAAAAAAAAAACACGTTTTTTTTTTAAAAAAAGACCAAAGGCCAAATTTTTTGTTTTTTTTTAAAATTACTTTTTTCATATATATCAAGTCTTTTTAGGGTATTTAGCTTTAAAATACAGTAAATACAATATGTTAAAAGAGGTATGCAATATATAATGCAATATATAAAGTAGATTTTATTACTTAGTAAAGTTTTATTTGTGCTCTAGGGCATATAATTATTACATTTCACATGATCATGTATATATTATATTATTATTATTATTATTATTAGTTATTATGATTATTATTATTATTATTTTATATATCAGTTATATTATATATATATATATATATAATATATATATATATATATATAATATTATATTATATATATATTATATATATATATATATATACCGGTTATATATATATATATTATAAATATATAGTATATATATATATATATTATATATATATATATATATATAATATATATATATATATATAATATATTTATATTATTATATATATATATATATATAGTAATATATAATATATTAAATTCTTCATCTACCTTTTTCTCCCCAAGGCTTCTGGTAAAAAATTAAAAAAAAAAAAAAAAAAAAAAAAAAAAAAAAAAAAAAAAATGGGTGCGTAAGAAGCATCGGAAAAGAAAAGCAGTAGAAGGAATATGACAAAAGTCGAAAGGAAGTCCAGCCTTACCCCTCACCCCCTCTGTTACCCATTACGTTAGTAAGGACTCGTCACCAGTCAGAAAATCCACCGTGATAGCTTCACGGGACTGCGACGGGCCCTTCCATATGGTAAATCGTAGGTAAGTGTTCATCCTTGGGCCAGGTGGGCCATAAACCATACCCCCTCACAAAACCCGCCATTTTTTCTCCTAGTTATGCACCTTTATTCGATCGCCTCTCCCAAACTCAACATTTTGCTCAGACATCGGTTTACTGACTCAATTGCCACTTTTTCTTCGATCTCCCAGCGGTCGGTTTCCAACACACTCCCCCACTATACGTCCGCTTAAAAACCGACTATCATTCATCCTTTCACATGACCAAACCACAACATACTTTCATTTTTATTCTCTCATTTACCCTTTCTTCACACCACACAACTCATTAATACGTTCATTCCTCTATTTTTATCAATTCTTTCCACACCTAGCATGCCCTAAGATTGTCCATCTGAACACATGGAACTTTAGATCTATACTTCTTATTCCAGACCATAGTGCCACTACTTTACAATAACACAGGTAACAACATAGCGTCAATGTAGACCCTAGCACTTCAAAAGACTTAGATCCATATACATT
>JABUQX010079295.1:0-7500 GCA_015478945.1 Trachelipus rathkii | reverse complement strand
GGGTCTACTAGGGGTCTTCCTATATCTAATACAAGTATATATTACATTTATCGCGAACACATTCTACACAATTGCTAATTTTCTTTCACTCTTCACTATCAAATTCCCCACTATATGCATCTCTAATTAATTCCCATAACCTTTCCTTACCTGGGTGTCTGAATTGTAAATGTAATATCTGTATTACCTTTTCTTTATTATATTTATTTAAGAAATCTTCCTTTGTCTCTATTAACCACCAAACACTTCTACTTAAACTTCTTAATCTAATTTTCATATGTCCCTTTTCATTCACCACACACCTAACTTTCAAGTTATTAAAAATCCCTATATTCAATTCATCTGTCCTCAGATTTATGCTAGCTTCCATCCTTTTTAAAGATTCCCTTCCCAACAACCAAGGGATGTCATCTTTTACTACATCTGTTATCAAAAAAAAATCTTATATTCCCCACATAAGATATTTTCATTCTTTTTACTGCCTGATAAACAGAATCACCAAATACATATTTCACATTTATCCATCTCGTAGATTCTTTCACATCTTTTCTATCCTTTTCATTCATACTCCCTATCATTAAACCTATTCACTTCTCTCCGATTACATTTCTTCATATTCATCCGTTTTTTCTCTTTCTCTTCCAATTGCACTTTCACTGTAGAAAAACTGATTCCCTGTTTCTGAATCTCAATTGTTCCATCCTGTACCTCCACCATAATCTCTACTACAACCAGATAGTTCTATCACCTTATAACTTCTACCAACACCTACAGTTTCCTCTTTCCTTTTATTCTGCCCTTTCATTGGACTGTGCAAAATGCTATATCGACCTGTGCTAAATGCTATATGCAAAATGATATATCGACCTTCACAAAATACATTTCATTACATCAGCAAATTTATTCTTCTTTCTTCCTCGTGTTTCTCCCTTTCATGATATACATCTTCTGTTCTTTCTTTTGTCCACTATCAGCTCCTTTCAACAGTCTTAGCACCCAAACCTTCACACACATTTATTAAACCATTCTTAAAATTTTGAAATTCACAAGTATCCTTTCCACAATATGCTAAAACCATCTGGCTTTGATTCACCTCAGGATTCGTTCCCTCTAGTAAATGAACGCATCTCATATCCTCACCTAAATCGACTCTACCATTCACCTTACATTTACTTTCAACCACTTCATACCTATTAACATATTCTCTCAGTCTCTCTTTTTCTCCTCTCTTAATATATAAAAAAAGAAATATAGGATTCTTTTTTTTAGATAGTATTCTATCATACCTATCACGCTGTTTCTCTTTACCATATCTTTTGTCCACCTCATCTAACACTTTCTTCACACCATCATCCTTTCCTAAACCATCCAGATCTATATTACAAATACCTTCAAACACTTTTTCTCCCAGACTTAATAGAATCTCACCACCAAGACTATCATACTCTTTTCCAACCAACTTACTTCATCATTCAACACGTTTTTTTCAAACCTCATAGTCATTTTCACTACTCCCATCACCTTGAAACACAGGGCACAATCTCCTCATTTTTCTATCCATTCTCTACACATATCAAAAAAAAAAAAAAAAAAAAAAAAAAAAAAAAAAAAAAAAAAAAAAAAAAAAAAAAAAAAAAAAAAAAAAAAAAAAAAAAAAAAAAAAAAAAAAAAAAAACACTAGCGTTTCTAACTACGCTCTGCTACCACTAAAAAAATATTTAAACTAACTAATGCAACAAACAAAAAACATTAACTATACACTCACCTTATTAAACCAGGAGACGAAACACACCAACAACAAAAGATCAGATTTGAAGTAGACAACTAACCTACTTTGATATTCCCAAGAAAGCAACCTCACTGCGGCCACAAGAGAATACCCCCCAGAAATAAGGAAATACAGCCTGTGTGTCCCAACCAAATCTTGAAACCTTACAATTATAGGTTGAAGGACGGATTCCTTCCTACCTCCAATATAAATCAAATAATTAACCTTAAACTTTATTATTAAATACCAATTACCTTAAAATGAGAGAATAAAGAACATGAAACAAGAAACAACAATAACAAATGAAAAAACAAAAAAGAATTAAGCTTATCTTAAATAAGAGACAAGCAAAGCAGAGCAACAAAATGCATGCATCTAACATTCATCTACTTCACATGCTACCCAGTGCACAATATGCCACACCAACAGAAACAAAAATCAATCAAATATTATTATTATTATTATTATTATTATTATTATTATTATTATTATTATTATTATTAATATTATTATCATTATTATTATAAGACCCCCCTCCCATTAACGTACCCCACCTTGTCTGGGTGGGGGCTTAGATACCTTTTCCGAATGGTATCTGTGAAGTGGTTGTACGTTTTTTGTTTTTCGTTGAATTTTCCCCCTTTTTGTGGTTCACCTCCTTTCCATTTATGTTCTTTGGTTTCCTATTTTTGTTTGTATTATTGTTTTTCTTATTTTTATTCCTTTTGTTTTTATTATTTTCTTATTATTATTTTTATTGTTTTTATTTTTCTTTTTTTTATTGCTTTTCTTCTTATTTTTATTATTATTCCCGTTCCCCTTACCCTTCCCTTCCTCAGTTTATGTCCTTCTCCTCCGTTTTCTGTTACTATACCCGTTAACGTAGTTCCCTGATCTCTCTCTTCTGGGAGTCTCCCTATTCCCCTGCTTCCTGGTGGCTACCGGGCTGTTGTCTCTGTGTGTGTCATGGGCCCATCTTGCCCTCCTTCCTACGTGGGTGAGGGTACAGGTTAAAAACCGGTTTTTCTTGCCTTTCTCCGGGCCGCCTATTGTGTAGGGGGTCCCGAACCTGTGCCCTAAACCTGTGAGGAGGCTGTCCTGCACTTGGGCGCATAATCTTGGGCCTCGCGTCTTATCCGTGTGGTGCATGGCTTTTATTTTCTCTTTGGGACTGGACGCGGAGTTCCGGGGGGCTTTCCCGAGGCCACACCCATGGCCCACCCTACGGGGTGGGGTTTCTAGGGGGGAGGTATGTAGCTCTGGGCCTGTGGTGGGCGCGGTTGCTGCGGTTACGCTGCCGGGATTTATGTTTCTATTTATATTTGTTGTATATTGAATTGTGTGTTATTTTATTCGGTGTGATGTTTTGCGGATATTTTTCATGGGGAAGAAAAATCTAAAAAAGTTTACCGTTTCCAGAAAGGCGGCAATCACCATCTGAGCGGGTCCCAACCCGTCTCCTTCCCTGGCCATGTCCCAGGCCTGCGACAGCAGGGCTTGACGGCCCTTGTGATGAAATGGTTAGGTACTTCCACACACCCACCTGATGGCCCTGACGATTCCGATCTGTTTCAGGACTTGCCCGGTCTAGGTAGACTCATGTAGGTGAGCGGTGGCCTCTCAGAAATACCCTTGTCTTCTCGCGGCTATAGCGTGCCATTCCGAGAGCTCCCTGCTCAAGCGGGTCGTCCTAAACGCCAGTTATAAACCACGCCGACGATCACTACTCGACCCCCCTCCAGGGTCCCGGGTCTTGATTCCTACCCGCTTTATTTATTTACAATCAACGTCATCTCGTCCACTGACTTCTGTGGCCAGCTCAATCCTATAGTGATGCTTGAATGCCTCTTGCAACTACTGAGCCACAGCACGCCAATGAGAAAACGTATACTCTTGGTTCGGCTGCCCTCGTTACCTCAGAGCAACGTACTTGCTTCCATATCCCATCTGGGGAGTCCCAGTCCATTTCTAAACCTGACGATGTCCGTAACACGTCGAAGGGTACCATATATGCGCCGGAGTTTTGTTCCGAGCTTTCATGACACCTAACTCATACCGGCATCACCACGTGCCTACCCCCGACGTTATCGGTGTTCGCGCGCCACGTAAGGATGACGCATCAAAGACGAACCCCGTACTGTTACTTACCTGTCTCGGTGCCTTCCCCATTCTCAAGCGAAAACTTGGTTTTACCATGCACACAGTTCGGACTTAATTGCCACTTCCGAGAAGATGTTTCAAGTGCCATAAATTTTGAGTTCAACCCCCAGAAATTATTGTCGGTTCCGCAGACACATCTGTCAGACTTTGCAGTCGTCCACCCGAACTGACAGAGGATCCTTCCTGTGGATCCTAACTGCAGGGCCAACACCGGCCTTCCTCTAGTCGCACATGCCGCCTTTTTTCGCCTTGGAGAAGGAAATCCTGGAACAGTGCTCCATTCATAAATATGACCGTCGTGAGGCTACCCGCCGGCGATGGGAGAAGCTGCTCATCTTCCTCGTTCTTATGATCTGCGGCAGCGTCCACTCAATCTTGCGTCTGCCTCATTCCGTGCCTGTCGATCGCCCTGGTGAACTTTATGTCCGGAGGCTTGTTCCTCATTTCCCGTTCGACCGTCGGCCTTCGCGTGCGGTTACCGTAATCACGCTGTTTCGTGTCTGTGGCTCTGCGAAATTGTACCATCCCAATCTCTCCCGAAATGGTCTCGCCGCAGCCACTCGTCGTTCTTCGCCGACACAGGCACGCACTCCTCTTCATGTCCCACCTGTAGAGTCCAATGCACTGCCATGGGATATCTGAATTGCAGATAGGAAGGTTCCGCTTCGAGGCTGATGGCATCGAATCCATGTGGCCGTCGTCGAGCCTACCTGTACCGTCTCCTCGGAAACGTCGCCTGCTTTTGGTTTCGCCGGAAACACCAAGGTCCCCTCTTAACGGTTGCTCGAATGAGTCACGTCCAAGGGCGATCTTCCCGGGACAGACATCCTTACTCGCTTGCTTATCGGGCCGCGGACCTCTTGAAGCAGAAGGATCCGTGTGGTACTGGGACGTTCTCTGTCCTGCCGTAAACGGGCATCGCCCAGCGCAATGACATACGCCGGTGGCCGATCTGCGGACCAGTGGTCCCCTCTGCACAGTTACTGATAATTTATGCTAGCTTACTCCGCCTAGCCCTTCGCCTGCACTATTTGCAGCGATTCTGAAAACTTTTCGATGCTCACGATCGGACTCTTCGACTACTCTTTTTCGCGATGGGGTGTCGACAGTGCTGCATGTTTGTCCCGACCCGAGGGAGGTCGAGGAGGTATCAGATGACATCTCGCACCGCTCGAAGCTTCCTCGGGTAGAACGTGGCACCGCTCGTATGTGAGTGTATGAGGTTGGATTTGGCTGCTGTGATGGCAGTGAGGATGGAGGAGTCTTCCCTATTCCATAGCCTCTTTCCCCTTCCACCCCCTTTGACTTAATGGTCCGTTCAGACGGAGCCTCTTGCTCTCCTCGAGCGCGAGACCGCCCGAGATTATAACTGCTGACGCCATACCGCTTGTCATCTGTGTGTCTCATTCTCACTCCCGCCGACACCATTCCTACTTGATCACCTCTTTTCATCTTCCAGCCTTGTTAGGAGGTCTCTGAGCAAAGACGCGTCCCCTTCCCTGCTTGCAGAAGCTGCAAGGGTGCGTCTGATGGAAGGGATGTTCGAAATTGTGCGAGTGTGACTTGGCGGCGCTCTCTTTTGGCGAAGCCCTACTCCTGATGTGATCCCAGGAACCCCTCTCGTAAACAGGGGTCCACACGATTATCTCTGCGTGCGTTAGATCTTCTTCTCCCATCCGGGGTTTGAGGTATCCGATCGGTGGGTCGTCCCGACCGAGCTCAAACGGGATCCTTCGCCTTAACCTCTGAGAAGACTGCAACATCCCCAAACATCGTGATATGTCACGAGATCGTCACATATGACCATTTGATTATTTCGCGTTTTTATGGCACGTATTTCACCAATGGAACTGACGCGGATACTGTAATTTACGAAGAGCTGAAGAGATTACTTGTCTATCATCAGCCCTTGGCTGTTGTTTACAGGGAGTTGCAACTTCGTGACCGTAACCTTTTGCAACTTCAAAGGTACAGGAGCCCTTTATATTCCTGGAATCGTGGAACCGCGACAGAGGAGTGGCAGCGATCCGCTTCACGAGTCGTGCCCATTACTCCATTCCACTCCTCTATCTCCGCTGCATGCCTACGGTTGGCGTCGGTCTCATCTCTACAGCGCCGCTTACGCTGTCCCGGTGTTACCTGGCGCCCAGCTGTCAAATATACCAAGAATGACTCGTCGATTTTGTCACGTGTCCCCACCGCCCATGTGGTCCTGGGTGACTTTAAACCTCCGCCACCTTTGTGGGGAGACTCTGTTACGTCCCACATTGCCGATTGGTTGTTGAGTATTTTGCAGGATTTTTCATTCTCAACACGGGCCTTCCCACCTTTGAACGTTTTGATTACAGGCACTTCTTCTCTGTCTGGTGTTACGTCTCTTGTGTTCATCTCGGTCTTTTAGATCGTTTTGGGGAAAGGTCGTCTGTTCCTCTGTGTAGTTGAACCACTACCCTTCGTGATTACCATTCCTTCGGCCCATAGTCCGCAGCTCCCACCTATTCTGGCTGGCGCATGGTGACAGGGCAGGATGGTCATTCCTTTCACCAGGCCAATCTACTTTTCCATCTCCTGCAACTAAGTGTATCCCGTCGCCGGAGGGATGCCTACGTACTTCAAGGAAAGTTATCCTTCAGGCGGCAACGGAGCATATACCCCGTTCATCTGAGACCCGGAAATCAACAACCCCCTGGTGGAACCAGGAATGTACTCGGGCTAATCGTGAAAAGCGTAAGTTGCATAAGCTGTATAAACAGACTCCCACACCTTCCAACTTGATTCTGTTTATGGCTTCGGGATTTAAGGCTTCGGCGGCCGCTCCCGGCGTAATTTTAATCGCACGTTACGCAGGAACAGTATTTTCGCACATTACGCTTCCACCGTTAATATCTTCTACGCCTGTATCATCAGTCCATAAAAGGGTGCGAAATTTCACGAAAACACCATGCTGATCCGCCTATTATCCTCGTTTACGGCCCGCAAACTTCTGATGTCATCATCTCTGCTCCCGGGGTTGTGGCGAACGAGTTGGGTTATCACTTCGCGTCCTGCTCCAGCGGCTTCCGTTATCCTGAACCTTTTCGTTCTAGTCGCTTGCGGGTGAGAAGTTCCTGGATTTTTCTGTTACACGCCTGACAGAACCTTCCGTAAACCGGCATTCACCAGGGCCGCAGTCCTAGACGCCCAAGCTGTGCGGAGTGATGGAGCGCCTGGCCCTGACCCATGCATCTCCTTCAGAGCTTCGCCATGCTCATCCATACTGCCCAGCCTTCCACTTCTCGCTATATCAATATGTTATAAAATAATGTTTTGATGTTTTAGTGACAGCATTTCCTTTAATTAATTTTGTAGGCTCACATGTGTGATTGTAAATCATGGAAGAAAGAGGACGACCAAAGAAAAGCCCGTTATAGAAAACGAACCTCAATCGCAAGGAGGTAAAGGACCAAAAAGATTAAAAACAAGATTTGAAAAATCATTTGAAAAAAGATGAGTTGGTAACTTCAATCTGATCACAGCGTAAGAAGCTTAAACGTGAACATATCAGTTTAGAAGTGATGGTAATACATCTCTTC
>JABUQX010079294.1:0-16651 GCA_015478945.1 Trachelipus rathkii | reverse complement strand
AATAATAGCTTTAGTGGAACAATTGGAAATTGTGTATAAGATTTCAAAGAAGAGTGGAACATTGAAATCAGTAGTTAAGTTATTCTCAATTCAGCAGAAACATGTGTATGTCTAAAAAGTGATGGAATACTATAGTTAAGAGCTGGGATTTAAAAAAGAAAATAATTCATGAATTTGTCCTAACAGAAAATGCACCAAACATTTGTACAAAATGTAGGAAAATAGGGCATGTGGCTGGTATGTGTACGATATTTTATTCATTCCTACAGCTAGTAAAGAATACATGATGCTATATTTCTCAAAAATCAATTAAAGATTTAATTACTCTATGTAGGAAAATTGTAGGGCATTTTAGTAGATCACCAATTGCTACAACTAAGTAAACTGAAATTCAAAAATCTCCAAATTTGCCAAGTACACAGGTCTTGATCGAATAGAATGGCTGGTAAGTTGTACTTCATCATTATATTCGAATGTTGTCACACAGGATCAATGAGAGGTGCACAAAATTGCAATTACTATATATTCTTCAAATTCGGAAAACAATCTAGAAATCTTTTAAGGATAGTGTTGCTAAGAATAAGGAATAAAATTTAAACACTCCAAATTTATAAAGGGATATGTGGAACAAGGTTTGCCATATTTATTTGAGAGGAAAAGTTGACAGGCAAACTGTGAGCGTCGGTTCGATATCTTAAATGCCTAAAGTACGCAAAACTGGAAGGTAATGATGAGCATTATACTAATTAGAGCTACAACATTTTGATAGAGAATTAACTAAAAGAAGCGATGTGTAAATTTGATGGTGTTATAGTTTATTATCTTTCATAATATACACATAATACCCGCAGTTAATGCATTGCAAAAATATTTAGTAAAAGTTGGAAGGATAGCGGTGTAAAACTATGGAAAGATGAACTTTTAAATTTGTTACAGTTAGTTGTGTATAAATGTGTTTTGTAAATTAAGTGGTCCAATTTATAAAAAGTGAGGAAGTAAACTTATTAATCAGCTTGACATTAATAATCAACATTATATACATAATTAGCTTCCTTTGGTAGTGTATTGATCAGAATAAAATAAAAATTAATGCTCAAAGAAGAAGGTAAAACTTTTTATAAAAGTTAAAGAAAATTTACATTTAAGTTCAGATTCTGGAGAATGTAAAATGGAAATAGATTACAAAAATATCAATGTCATCTGTACAAGATTCCATGTAATTTGAAGATTACCCGTCGTTAGTAATTGATGCAGGAATACCTTTTTCCATTTTTCTGATGCTTTTTGAATGTGACATGTACAAGGAAAAATCGTCAGTAATGAAAGATAGTATTCATCAGACAGAATATAACCAATACCTCGAAAGTGGAACTGATCTAAGAATGAGGATAAAAATGTTTTAATGATAGGCTCAAACAGTTATTAATTAGAAGAAAGTGATATATAGTGAGATGCAGAATAACAAGCGAACATATAATAATAGCACGTAATTACGTAATTTCATATCTATACCTGTCGTTCGAATAGAATTAAATTTATGGTTTTCTTTGATAGCCTCCGCATTATAGGAGAACGGGAGCGATCGTCGGTATATGTCTCGAATACCAGTGCTTGGTATGGTGGAAGAAGAAAGATGCTTCATATTACTTTATCCTGATTGGCATCCTTGTACTGATTCTTTATCATTCAATCTCTCTGCTACTCCATTGTTCAAGTGGTGAGTTCTCTATTAGCGAGGGAGAATATTTTAGCCATCTCAAGGCACCAGAATAAAATAATCTCGGATATGCGATAAGTATTGAGGGAGAGTTAGTTCTTATCGTCCAACAATAGTCTCTGATCATCTCCGGTTTATATCCCCATTATTTAACGGGTATATTTGAACTCTTTTAAATATTTGGATGGTTACTAAATGCCATTGAAACATTTTCTAGGAATAATGTATATAATTTTTCACCAGACTTTGGAGTACAAGTATAAATCCAATAAGTATATATTTAAATATCTTCTCACTATAATGGCTCCTCTCAGTTTGTCGATACTCTTATCACAGTATCGAATTATACTGTTAGGAGAGATAAAATTGTTATCTATTCTCCTTCTCCCAAGCATCAATATATATAATTTAGTATATATTAGTTATATATCACATAAATACTCTTTCTATTTATTTAGATTGACTCGCCCTGTTCTATATGCGTAATATATTTGAGTAGATACGTGCATACTTTAATATACCTAGAAACTATTCAAAACTTAATAGATCTCTTATTATAGGCCTACTATCCCTTTAGTTAGATGTAGTGTAGCGATATAGTAGTTATTAATTTGCGATGTATACATAGGTGGGGGTACATTCGGATAACGAAAAATGTTCGCTTTTCAGTAGGAGGGATATCCGGATAACCCGATAGAAATCGATAACGAAAAACCTTATCATCGATAACCGCGCTGATCTATCCGGATGAATCTCGTCGATAAAAAGTATCGCCGAATCAAGGCAGATAACCGATAATCGCGATTAAATCCAAATTTTTTATAGGTTCATTATTTGAATTAAAATAAAATGTATAAAAAAACACGACTTTGTTTTTTAACGATGTTAAAAATAAAATTTATTTACATCTTACTTTATTCACCTTATATATTTTATAGATTGTTTAAATAATTTAAATATAATTTATCAGATATTTCACTTCCTTTAGAAGGATTTATATACAAAGAAAGACATATGCGATCAGTGTGTCTGCTACTGCGTTTATATAATTGTAAATTCTCGTTGCTTGTGATATCTTTATTTTAGTTAAATTGATTTTTTCCTTTGCATCTTGAAAGCCTCTTTTATACTTTTTAAAATTAATTAATAATTTACAATTTATATTTATTGATCGTAAAATTTTATGTCATATGAGATATTAGATAGTATTCTATTAAATGTGTCATTGGTTAAAAGTGAAAGAATAAAAGGATTAAGATATAAAGTGTTTGAATAGTGAAATCATATGCAGGACAATTAGGTTAATTGACAATTTTTCAATATAAAAAAGTATAATACTAGGCTTCTGGGCATTTTCTGTACAGCTAATTTGTGCTGATGTTGATCTAGCCATACAGATGTGATAAATGACATGAAGCAGTATTAAATATAGATTTCATTCTGACACGGAGAATTCAGTCTATGGGCATTACTTGATAGTATATCTTATTGACACGCAATTGAGGAAGATTAACCATCGTCACAACCTCTTACACCGCGACGGCTCTTAGACACCTTGGTATTTTGTGCAGTATTTACCTATAGATAGAGGTTACAGAATGAATTGTTCTCAGCTTAATACATTGTGTAAGTGATAAAGTAGTACATTAGATACAGTCCAGCTGTCTCTCTGTGCGATAACGACCTAGACAGGCCACTTATTTATATACAAATAGAAGAGCAGCCTTACTCCTTGATTGTGATTCTTGTTCTCGCAACACGATTGACCATTGATTAGTTCAGTGTGTAATAATTCATCTCTCAGTTAGTCACAAGTATGGATCTATGGATAATAGGTGCTCTCATCATTTGCTTCTTTGTATCTCCAGTCGATTTCACCAGTTATACGTTATATAGTTTCCTGTTACCCGCTTTCTGTGGACCAGTTAACTTTATTAATAATTAAGTGTTCCAAGGTTTCATTGTGTTATTTACTTTGCGCCTTGCCAACACTTATGTGTTACATTATTAACATCGAATAACAGTAACAGGGCCCTGATATACTTCTCTGATTTTATTATTGCGCCAGTCTCTAATTGCTGCAAAAGCCCTCTATCCACATCAGGCCGAAACTTGGGGTGGAAGGCAGTGGCCAGATGGGTTATAACTTCTCGTCTACTATCTTCGCTAAGGTGCATTTTTACGATGACCTCTATGTCTATGGCGTCAAAGGGAACGGTAATTGATCCTCAGAGAGTGGCGGTCCGTGTGGATGTACGTATTGCACCTTAGAGTCTTACAAATGTCAGTCTAATCATATATATAGTAGTGTTTTGGGTCACAATGAGGTGGGGGGATCAGGCAACCCATTGGTGTCTGTTTTCTGTAACACCTTAGATGTTGATCAGCAGATCCAAGAAACCACATGTAATGAAATTTCCTTAACTTCACTTACAAAAATTGGTGAGTTTATATTATTTATATACACTAGAACTAGTTTTTTCATGATATGGATATAAAGCCATTACTCAATTGCAATTTATGCTTAATGATATCATAGATAAGAAAATAAAGAATTGAAATTAGTGTTTCTATATATTTCAGTTTATTTACCTAGGCAACCTATATCTTAGATGTATAATATGTTGTCATAATGTCTGTCTGTATAAACAATATACTGGTAGATTTATCTAGAGTTAGGTGTTAATTTATCTGATAACACACACATACACAGGCTCCATAACAACACATCATCATACTTATTTATTAGAAATATAGTTAAATTAAATTATAATTTTATAATTCAGGAATTAGTGTATATTTTGTTTATTTGCATATAGTGTGTGAATATAAAATTTGAAGTATTCCGTAAGTATAATATATATAGTGTTATATATATTGTATAAGTGAGAATGCTTTTCATATAAGTTATATAAGGTATAGATCTATATAGTAGTATTTATATTACTGATAAAAAAAGTAGTATATTATATAAATTATATAATACTTGAAATTATTATATAAAAGTATGTATAGTGTTTATTAGTTATGATTTTATAGTATATAACGCTCAATAAAGTAATCTTGACTCATTCTTTTGATTAAATTATGAGAATACCGCTATTATAATGATAATAAAGATTTTTATATTCTTGCTGATATTTTCAGGATATGTCGCAGATAGACCCAAACCAGGGTATTGATCGCGGTATAAATTATCCACCATATAGTTATCCGGTAGTTTGGAACAAAAATTTACTGAATCGATTATCGGTAAAAGGTTTTATCGGATAACAGATACCCCGAAACCGTTACTGATTATCGCCGAATTAGACATTCTTAATACTGTTGAGAAAAGACGGATAACAGGCCGCCACCTATTGTATATATATATATATATACTCGCTAGAGGTTAGTAATTATAATTATAAGCAAAACCCTCTGATAAGCACGTGGATTTGATTTCCAGGTAATAAATTATATATTTTATAATGTATAATATAGATATATCTCATATATATAATATAGTAGTCTCTATATATATATACTCTAGCTAGTGAGTAGCGAACGACTCGTCTTTGTTCCTATAGGTGACGGCATTATTAGAATAACGCGTTTTACACGGGGATTACCTCCAGATAATATTTACAATAATTATTATTCTTATATATTGACTCAAAATTTATACTAATATAATCCTACATATATAGTTCATTCTAGTCACATAAGAATATACTATTATACAGTAATAATAAATAGCGTGTATTTTTATTATAAGGGGATATGGTAAGTAATATATAGTAGATAATATATATATATTATAAGATAATATGGTATATACATATTATATATATTTTTATATATGTTTAAAATATTATTATTAAATAATAATATATACGTTTCATAAAAGCTTAAATAAATGTTAATTGTAATAATTTTTATTATATAATTAGGAACTCCTAATTTTTTTAAATTAATTATATACATTTTTAAAATGTGCGTGCAAAGTCCGTAGAATTTTTTATTGTTTCAAATGTTAGTGCGCTAGACAAAAAAAATTATTCGATATTTAAATTGGTTTAGGAAATCACAATTATAATTTTTAGTGTTTATTGGTTCGAGGCTATGGCATGATACCCGTAGTTGTTTAAAAGTTCTTTTTACCAATTGTCATTTACTTAATTTTTCTGTATTGCATTTTTGCTAATAAGCACATCATTACAAACTACAAATAGTGTAAAATTTAATTTTTTAAAAAGTGTGAGTTATAGGTGATAATAATAGCCGGTGTAGCGATCTCGGCTATGTTTGTCAAAGCTAGGGTGGGAAAAACCCGTTTTTATTATCTCCAACCAGTCCAATAATCCGTTGGTTATTTTTATAATAGATGTTTTGTGTAAATTGATCTTTTTTCGTTTTTTTTCATCGTTTTCTGTAGCATATCATTGGTATTTTTCAAACAACTAAAAAGAGGCTAATATAGGATTAATCGATTCCTTGAGTATTTATTTTTCAACAATACTTGAACATTACAGTCGAAATGTATAGCCAAGAGCATACATCAATTAATCACAGCATATTGTATGAAACAATGTAGTTCGCAGCAACTCCCCTTTCCTCGGATATCAATCTGTTTAATTCCAAAGTCGATTTTACTTTACAATGTTTACAGTAGGGTTGTAGCCTGCAATGCTTTATGTAGGCGTAGTTCTACCTTACTAAGGTTTTACTATGTGAGTAAACAGTGATATCGTGAGCTCATCCGTGGACTTGTGCATATGTATCTCATGTGTAATTTTCAGAGATTAGTATCGCTGTCTATATATGATAAATAGGATGTATATGTAGAGTATTATATGAACTAAGTAGTCCATCGTAGTAAACCGTAGGAATTGACAAACGATTCATAAGAAGATGGTCTTTATAAAAGGGAGGATACAACCTCTCGAGGTTCTCAAGTCAGATCGAATTATTGAAATTGAAGATATTTAAATTTATACCAAGATTGTAAATGTATAGTGATGGATGTGCAATGAGACATGCACTCAATAAAAATATATAACCTAAAGTTGTGGAATTAAATAAAAGTATGCTAAAAGGCAGAGAAATCATCATAATCATTTAGCTCACCCCCACTCCCAACCCCAGCACTACTGATACTGAACTACTGCTTGCTCAATTAGGGTACTGTCAAGCTTGTGTATCGACAGGGGTCCTCTCGCAGCGTGTGATCCAGCCACATATCTGATTTGGTGGTATATGTGAGTGATGAAGTGCTGACAACTAATCTTCGCGAAGGAGCGTTGTAGATACCAGTAATTTGTGTGTGGGCACATGCGCGATCCTCTCTTAGGTCGGAATGGGTGAAGGAGAGCAGATATATCATCGCATAAGTTATTTGTGCCGGCTATACAGGTTCATAACTAAGCAACTTACGCTCGCCTTAGCATTAATTCATCTCGTCTCAAATTTCAGAATTTCCTGGTTCGTTAATTAAGCGTGTTTACTCGGAGCCATAGCTCACTGACACCTGACTAGGTTTTCCGCTAGCATGATCTTACACAGCAAAAGACTCTACTCATCTATGTAATACTGCGAGTGTGCCGTTTGCTAACCTTTTAGTTCCTCCTTAAAGTACGCAGTCACACGCTCGACGTGTTGCTTGCACGATACACAGTGGCATTTTCTAAATTCTGATTAAATATATGATAAAAGCGTGGAACTCATGTAAGAAACAGTTTTAAATGATAATGCCACAAACTTAAATATTTCCAAAAATTACTCACTGACTAAACAAGAAAAATGATAAAGATATAAGAACTTAACGAATCTCATTTCTCTGCTTGTACGGCCAACTCATATAGGGCTTCTTCACCTTGTTAGGAAAGATTGGAACCAAAAATGGTGCCAAATTAAGAATAAGGAACAAGTACCTAAATACGAAATGTAATTTGTTCGTATGCACTTATATACATTCATGTAGTACCGTCCATATAGAAACGTATAGGAAGGAAATAACACATAAATTGATTGTTTCTTTCTTCTCGTGCTGTTGCTCTTTTTATAATACCATGAAACAACAAGTTTTTTTTTTTCGGAACAAAAGGCAGTTTTAAATTTCCCTATTCCGCCCCACCCTTTGGAAGGCTTTTTAAGTTGTTTATCAAAAATAATTAGTCAATTTAGTAAATGGTGTCATATAGACCTATTCATATGTATTATATATATTTAGTTATAGTTATAAAATTAGTTATTAGTTTGACTTAATATTGTCACTACAAAAAAAAATATTAAAATAATTTTTTTAAAATTTTTGTATGAATCAATTCTTGTAATTAAGTAAATTAATTCATTTAAATGTCCATTTTCCATAACGTATTCAATTGCTATGATTCTCTACTATGTTTCTAGACTCTTATCAAGATACTTACACTTTATAGAAAAATAGTAGAGTCTCCGGGTCCTCCACGTCCCCGGAGAAAAGCTGGAGACTAGGAGTCGTCCGGCCGGTTTACTGACGTGCAGCTGCTAAGGAGGCCATCAAAAAGGCTGGAAATCCGGCCAAGTCGGGATCCGGTGCATCTCATCACGCGCATCCCTAATATATAATATATATATATATATATATATAAGGTTATGTGTATGAATGTCTATATGTATGCTTATATCTAGTATATAGTATATAGTTAAATCTAGATATCACTTACTTATACTAACTAATTTGTATATAACGGATATATATATTTATATATATTTTACTATTATTATATTATATATAGTTATACCAGAGTTATGATAGGTCCTTCTGACTAGTCTATACGTAGAATACTCATATCTATAGGTATATATATAGTTGGAAATAGTTGTTCTACTCACTTTAATTCTCAGGTTTTCACGTATTTGTTCTTTAATTTTTGTTTTATGTTAGGATGTAGGTTAGGTCTATGAGTTATAGCGCTCGATCAGAGTTAGCTTACGCGCTTTGAGAGACTCTATGTTGACGTTAACTGGCAATTAACTAAACCTTAACTTACTATGAACTGGTAACTTAACAGCCAATCTAAAGAGAATAAAGTGTACCTGAATGAAATTAAGTGAGGTGATTTGTGGAAAAGAATACATATGCATTATAGTATATAAGATTAAATTAAAGAAGGGTATATATATTATATAATATATATATAAGCTTTCTTTTATTCGACTATGTAGTATATAAATTATACGTCATTGTCTTTAGATAAACTTCCTAAAGAATCTAAAACGGTTCCAGTAAGTATATATATATTAATGCTACACACTATATATCATCCTATTCCCAATATGTCTATGGTATATATATAGGGTTGTATTAGGAAAAGAAGAAAAACGGGTTTTATTTGGATATGATTTCGTGTATTTTTTTATTCAAAAAACGCACTAATAATGAGAGTTTTTTTTAATAAAATCAATGGTGTATTAATTATTTTTTTAGTTGTTTTTTAAAGGAATTATTTATATGTGAATATTAATTTATTAACAGATATTATGAAGATTTAATTGCTGACATTGTAAACTACATGTGAAAACGAGAATGAAATTGAGAAGAAGAATACTGAAACGAGTGATAAAGACGGGTAAAACAAATTATATTGAAATACTTTGTATATATGAAGCATTGGGGGTAATGGAGGTAAGGGAAACCATTCACACAGGCACACGGGTATAGACTTTAATCAGAATGTATAGACGGGGGTGTCTCAATGAGACTCGTTGTAGTTATTAAATCTAATTATATTATATTATTAGCATACAACTAACTTAACATTATGATACGAAACCTAAACCTCAGATTTTATATACATATATATATACTATTCTAACCTCTAATAGAATATAGAGGTCTGGACATTATTTATATTATGATTTGATGTTGTCGATGATAGGTGCAAGTAATATTTATCATTATTATATATAATACTATTTAATTTTATATTATATTAATATTTATATACTAGGTATATATATAATATAATATATTAATATATATTATATATATTACTATTTATATATAATAATATATATCATGTATATAGATATTATATGATATGTTATATATATAATATAATTTATATATATAAGAGTATATTTATAATATATATAAAATATATTATTTATAATATATTATATTATATATGATTTTATATAATATATATTATATACCTGTATATTATATATATTGTATATTATATATATATATAGTTATATTTATTATTATATATTAAATAATATATATATATATATTTATATTATATTAATGATATTTTATATATAGATATATGTATAATATATATATATTATGATATTTAATTTTATATATAATATATTATATATATATATATATAAATATATATATTATATATATTATATATATATTATATAATATATATATATATGATATATAATATATATATATATATATTAATATATATAATATATATATATAAATATATATATATATAGTAATGTAAATAGGAATATAAATATTATATATATATATTATTATCATATATATAATCATAATATATAATATATATAATATAAATATATATATATATATATTAATATAACATATTATAATAATAATATGATAATATAATATAATATTAATATATAGTATAATTTATATATATATATATATATAGTATATCTTATAATCAATATATATCATAATATAATATATTATATAGATGAATATATATAATAATATATATATATGAAAATACTATATCTAATATATATATAATTATATATTATATAGTATATATTTATTATATTTATATATATATATATAATATATATATATTATATATATAATATATATATATATATAATTAATATATATATATAATAATTCATATATTATATATATTAATATATATATATAATGATATATATATATAATATATATAATATATATATATAATATATATATATATAATAATTTATATATTACAAATAATATATATATAATAATATATAATATATATATAATAATATAATATTAGATAATCAAAACAAGGTCGCGCAATTAAGTCACGCAAACAATTTTCGGTGCGCAAATGGAAGTGCGCGATTAAAGATAATTGCAGAATTTGCGTAATGCGAATAATATTTGCAAACAAGTTGCGGAATTGCAGTTAGCTTGGGAGATCAACTCTTATTGGCTGGGCTGGCCCCGGTTCAAGAACCTCACAGTACGGCCAGTATCGCGACAACGGACACCGCTTAAAAAAGGATCGGATAATCGAATTTTATCATGAGAACCGATTTTTGACACGTAATTAACACCAAAATGTAATCGGCTTTCTTTGCCCAGCTAATACGTTCGTTTTCGGTGTTTTTCTGTGACTGTAGTCATACTATTCAGAAATTTTCATTTTTCAAAGATCCATGTTTTGAACTATTTCATATCAAACTTCAGAATTATTTGGCGAAAAGTTGACTTCAACATTGAAATATTGCATAGATTGGTTCATTACTTATCATTATTACATAGAAAATTTTTCCGAAACTTTTTAGTTTTGTGGCCAATAAGACGTTGTCACTCATTTCATCAAACACATTATTTTTTTAAATTGAAAACAAGTGAAATAATGACTTTTTATTATTCTACTCATCGATCAACAATCATAATTTATCAGGGCTTATATAATCAGCAAATGCATTTTTTACTTAAATAATTTTTTTGTATACTCAAAAGAAATTTTAAAAAATTTTCCACAAAAAATTTTTTTTAAAATTGTTCCAGGGACAAATCCAACCTATTGCAGATACAAAGAAATTTTCTAAGAAAATATGTGATCCCTTTTCAGGTGCATATAGATGCCCTGAAAATTCATTTTGAATCGCACGAGTAAAAAAAAATATAATAATATTTTCACTTTGGAAATCCAAAAACAACATGTGTTTGGAAATTGAATTACAACGCTTGAGCACAAAACCTCCAAACAATCGAAAACGTTCTAATGTAATTAAGATGTAAGTAATGGACCAATCTATGCAAATTTCAAGTTAGAAAATTTGCCAAAAATATTCTGAAAGTTATATAAAATTTGTCAAAATGACATGGATTTTAAAAAAATTGAATTCTGAAAGATTACTCACAAGTCACAAAAACCACCAGAAAACCAAACGTTTTAGAGGGCAAAAAAGGCTCACAATTTTGGTGTTTTATCATAGCAAAATCGGCATGCCAATCCGAATTAGTTATGTCCATTTAGTGGGCTGAAACCGGGGACACAGCCCCAGCATAAGTTGAATCCTCCCCTAGCCGCAATGCTAAATCAAATCCGCAAATTTCCAGCAATTCCGCAATTATGAAACAGCCAGACCCTAAGGCTGTTCTGTTTTTAATACCCTCAAATTTTAAAAAACAACGTATCAATATTACTAAGGTATGTATTTAGTCTTAGATATGTATACAAAAATAATTTGGCAAATAGAAATAATAAATTTCATCTTAGTTGAGACAGATTTATAATATATAATTATATACATTATATATAAATAGATATATATATAATATTAATATCATATCATATATCATAATATATATATAATAAATATAATTTATATGGTATGTACATATATATATAGTAATATAATATATAATAATAATATATAATATATATATATATTCTATATAGTTAATATATATATCTATATATATATATGATATAATATATATAAATAGTATATATATATATATATATATATTATATAATAAAATATATATATTATAATAATATCATAATTAATAATATAATAATATATAATATAATATAATATATAATATCCTACCAACTTTCAAACGTGGCTATTCAGGGAGGTTTGAGCACCAGCTTTCAGGTGGCCTTCAAGGGGAAATTTGAGCACCCATTTCAAACTTCCAGTCGTTGGGGTACCTGAATGAGGACTTGCAAGGAACATCAGGAAGAGGCATCAGTGGAGAGATGCTGATAATGTGGTTCATGGCACGAACGACGGTGCCGCCCACAGAGGCAGGCAACAGTGGAAGAACGACGCCTTCCATTACATGAGGGTGAATTGACATCAACAGCCCTAATGGCTCCCGAACTACCGTGACAGAGGACTGAAGAAGGTCTTTGGAGCTGACAATCTGAAGGTGAAGCAGCACACCTCCTCTTCTGTAACCGTGTGCACTCAGCAGCCAACAGAGAGAGCTTGGGTGGTCCACCTATACCCATAATAAACACCCCTGTCCCTCCTCCGACGGTAGGAGCAGCATTGTTCAGGACCTTGACATCTGAGATGTTCTCAGGTCCAAGAAGGATTAATACATGATTGTAAAACTTGAATAAAACTGGTTGTTTGTGATTGGAAAATATACACCTCTAAAGGTCTTGATTTGTGGCTGTGCCAGAGGGAGAGAAGAAGGAAGGAGCAGGAGGAGGTGTAGGAACAACAAACAATAGACGCATTAGTAATATGCAATTAGATTAGGTATATAATATATAATATATTATATATTATATATATATATATCATAATATAATATATAATATATATATATATATATATATATATATAATATAATAATATATTATTATATAATACTAGTATATTTATATATATATATATATATATAATATATAATATATATATATATATATATATATATAATATATATATATATATAATATATATATAATATATATACATATAACTATATATATATATATATAATATATAATATTAAATATATATTATATATACTATTATAAATATATTATATACTATAAAATATATATATTATAATATAATATGTTTATATATATAAATATAATATATATATAATATATATATATATATATATATAATATATACTTATATATATGAAATTATTATTATATATATTATATATACATATATTGATATATATAATATATGCTTTATATTAATATATTAATATATAATAAAAATATATATATATTATATATAATATATAATATATATATATATATATATATATATAAAAATATAAAATATCATATTTTAGTATATATAGATATATATAATATTATTATATATATATATTATAATAGTATAATAATATTATATAAATAAATATATATATATAATAATCCTGCACCTCCCCTATCATTGTCACCTCTTTCTATAAAGAGGTTAAGAGAAAATTACATTATATTGGTAGAAGTTGCGATGACATAGTCGAGTTCCTGCAAACAATGCATTCTGTGGGCATATGTTTATTACTTGAACAAGTTCTTCAAAATTAGGAAAGTAGCTACGACAATTCCATTGAAGGTAGGTGGCCATGCTATGTTGTTATATAATAATTATTAACTATTTATTATTATTAATCTATTTCATCCTCTAAGGTATATAATCGTTTAGAGGGAGTGCTGAGATCGGAAATTCGGAAGAAGAGTTAGTAGGAGGATTCAGAAGAGCTGGATAATCTTGCAAACTCATCAGAGGGTTATTGGGGCTTGTTGATAGCTGTGATTGCTGGTACAATCATTGAAGTCATTGCTTTTTGTTTGGAATAGACTTATGGCGATGTCTCTCTGAGTTGAATTTTTACATCTAGGGTTAGTGTGTTTTTGTTTAGCAACTTGGATGCTTTGTACTTAATGAACAATTTTTAACTTGGTGATTATTCTTTTCTTGTGTTTAAGAACATCTTTTCAGAAATTTGAGTAATGTTCGGAGGCGGATTAAAAGGGAACACGACACTACTTCCTCTTCATGAAAGTTTGGTGGGAATCATCAGGTAGGTATGGACAGTGTGTCTTAAGGCAGGTAAATGTTCCAAGCATTTGTGCTGGATAGCCACTTAGATCATTGCTGGTTAAATCTGAAAACTAAGTGCTCAGGGAATGCGTTTTGAGGTATTTTGTCGGAGATTTGCGATCAAGGGCTGCTTCTTGTAACTATTTGAGAGAAGGTCGTAAGTGTGGGCCAAATACTAGACAAGACAACGGTTTACAGTAACATACTGATGTTTCGCTAGGACTTGGAGAGGAGCTTCATGACTCGGGATGAGTTGTGTAATGGGATTACCACGCGATGTATTGGGCTCGCTGCAGATTGTAGCATAATGATGTGCTCTTTGTTTTATGATAATTTGTTCATTGAGCTGGATGTT
Organism: Trachelipus rathkii; assembly: GCA_015478945.1. NCBI lineage: Eukaryota > Metazoa > Arthropoda > Malacostraca > Isopoda > Trachelipodidae > Trachelipus > Trachelipus rathkii. The sequence continues at coordinate 1,784 of JABUQX010079294.1, read as the reverse complement.
GGAACTCTCCCTCCAAATTTACTGTTACGGTAATAACTCCACAAACCTCCTTTGCTTCGAACAGGTGAAGACGGCCATTTTTAAAGGAAAGATAAGATTGTGGGGTCCTCCAGAACAGTTTTGCAGGTGTGTAAAATTTTCCACAAGGAATGTGAAATAATTCCCAACACGATGGGCATTTGTCCATGGGATCCCCTAACAAATCCTTTTCGGGAAAACCCGAAACCGTTAACATTATAAGAGCAACGTATTTGGTATCGGGGATAACGATGCGAGCACTGTAATTGTGAACCTTTCACCTTGAAGGTGATGAGGGCTATAAAGGTCATCAAAAAACGAGGATTTGGGTGTCAGTAAGAGTCCCCGACGAGGGGACAAATCTATAAGTGTTTTGTAACTGAAAAATCTTTTTCTGCCGAAGATTTCTAAAATGACAGGCAGTATCTTCGTCTTTTGTTCAGAAGAATAAATAGTGCCTTTAAACGTGTTTCTTATTTCAAGAGAAATAAGAATAAGAGGAATGTTTCCGAGAGACGTTAAGGATGACAGACAGACTTTGCATTCCGGTAGTACTTGAACAGAAAGGATCCGCCATTTCCTTCATTAAGTGACTGGAGGGCTTCAACTCGTTTTCCCTAACAGTTTGGGCCGCCTGGAGTGTTTAGGAGCATACATCGACGATTCGCTGAAGTTACGCAAAGACCCTCAGATGTAGAAGAAGGAAGAAGAGCAAAAGTACCTGCTGTCTAGAAGTAGTAGTAAAGACGAGGGTGGGTCAGGCTGGAACCGGACGGATGGTAAATTGTGTTATTAAGCTCTACTTATTTGAATAACCTTTTTCTTTTATAGACTTTTTCCATAAAATTAAAACCAACAAACTCTACTTATAATGACATTTAAAACTTTAAACAAATGAAACATAAAGTCAAATAAACAGGATGAGCTTGGAAAGCACGCATCATTTCATAAGGAATGAATACTCTCCACAACAAGGTTGCAGGCCTAAAGACCCACACAACCTCCCAAACCCCACCCCGTAGGGTAGGCTGTGGATGTGGTCTCGTGAAGATCCTCCCGGAAACTCTGGGTTTACCCCCGTTTACCACACGGCACCTTTGTATCTTCAATGACAGCCCGAGATATTACACAAAGTCGCAGACAAGCCTCCTCAGTGTTCTAAGGCTACGGAACGACCGGGCGGGATTTTTGCCGGGGCCGAGGCGGGCCAGCTAATAAATTAGAAATGTTGGTCTAAAGAACCAAACATCTTAAACACTTATGATAAGAATTAAATCTAATTGGAATATAGTCTAAAATGTAATTAGAAAAAAGGAATAAAATCTGTAGTAATAGTCACAATAAATATTCGTAATAAATTTCGGGAAAATAACGAATCCAATTAATAAGTTGATATTAATTATATATTTATAATATATAATATATATATAGTATATATATAGAAATATAAATATATAACTATATATAAAGGGTATTTATATGTTCATTTAATAAGAAGAATATAGAGAAAGAAGTATTTTGACTTTTATAAAATTCCATGATTATATAAGTTTTATATATATATATATGTGAACATGTTCATAAATTCCTACAATATTAATCGTAATTCAAATCTCATACATTTTCGAAATAAATTTGATTTTCTTGAGATATTTACTTTAAATAAATAAAATACATTAATATTTTAACAATTATATTTATTTCTTTCCAAATATCGTTGATAATATCAAAGCTTTCTGCGGGGAAAACCTTGAAAATTATAATTT
>JABUQX010079293.1:37500-42570 GCA_015478945.1 Trachelipus rathkii | reverse complement strand
ATTCTTTAGTTAAAAAATAAAAAAAAAAAATAAAAAAAAAGTTTTTCAACAATAAAAAAAAATAAAAAACAAAAATAAAAAATAAAAGGAAGAATTGAGAGAAGTCTATTTATTTAAAAATCTATTTATTTTAACGATTAACCAATAAAAGGTCTCTAAACAGGCTTTCTAATCATATTTTACTTATACATATTAACAATAATTTTTGGTTTTTAATTTTTTTTTCTTTTTTTTACATTTTCCTAACTAGACATTTACCAGGATCCATAAAGTAGTCCTTTCCCTGTATAGAGCATGAGTACTTGGAGATACTATAAATATTTTTTTTTTTTTTTGTTTTTTTTTTTTTTTTTTTTTTTTTTTTTTTTTTTTTTTTTTTTTTTTTTTTTAATTATTCTCGCACTTTATTAGATTATTATCCAGCAATTTTTGCTGAACTTGGTAGCAAAAGTAGTTTTTAGATATGGATTGTGGCTCTTCTAGAGGGTGACCATATATTTATATATATAATATTAATATATATATATATATATATATTATATATATATATATAATATATATATATATTATTATATATAATATTATAAATTATTATATATAATATATATAATATCATTTAATATATATATATAATATTATAATATTATATTATATATATATATATATATTATTATATATATATAATATTGTATATAGTATATATATATATACCTATATGGTAATTGTTACGAAAAGACAATTTCAAGGTCAGGATTTATTTAAAAGATATTTAAATGTATATCTGAATTATATAAAACCAATTAATTTTAACTTACTATTAATTATTTTATAAGGTATTTTTTTTTGTCTGCTCAATAAATGTTCAAAAGAATTGTTTTTCTTAAATTTGTAACTTTTTGAACTTCACAATAAATTAAATATATTTATTTCGTATGATTAGTTCTTATTTTTTAATTTAAGTTAAAGCTAAATTTTTTGTTCGAAAGCTTCATTTGTCAGAAAAAAATAAATGTCGTGATGAAGTAAAAAAAAGTAATTAAGTAATATATATATATATATATATATATATATATATATATATATATATATATATATATATATAATAATATATAGTATATATATTATTAATATAGTATAATAAATATTATATATAGTATAGAGGTTATATATATATATAATATAATCCGTGCTGGGGTATTACCTAGAATATTTAATTATAAAGAATATATTGCTCCCCCCGAAACGACTTTACATTTTCTTTTCGTAGTGTTACGAGACACAAATTCTTTATTTAAATCTGCACGGTAGAGTTACCAATCAAGAATGTCTCCGATTCACATCCTTCAACCTCAGAAGGGAAAAGGGATTTGAAAGGGACTTAAATTCAGCTTCAATAGAGTTTAACTCCATTAGAGACCTCTCTCGTTACTGTTCTTGTCTTTAGAAAGCATTGGCGATCATTAACCTCAGATATTCTAAGCGATTCAGAAGTGTTTTTACAAGAGTCTAAAGACCTTTCAGTTATATTTGTTTCTTCTGAAATATTTCAAATCTTACCCATTAATGTACCCTTTCTGATAATGGTATTGTTTTGGAGCATTAAATCGCGTCATATATGCCTTTAAAATCAACATAAAGAAGAAAAGAAGAAGAAGAAGAAGAAGAAGAAGAAGAAGAAGAAGAAGAAGAAGAAGAAGAAGAAGAAGAGAAGAAGAAAGAAGAAGAAGAAGAAGAAAAGAATAATCGAGACGTCCTACACGAGCATTAGCAATACTCGAAAGAAGGAAGTATTGTTCGCTCGTATACGCACAGCTCGAGAGAGCTGCTATAGTAGAGCAGACAAGTATCCTCACTATAATCTACATGAATACAGAAGAGAGTGCTTAGTATGCTAGAGATGTAGAAGATACGCTAGCGACACTATGTGAGTATGCAGTAATTCAGCTCACACAACGCAGAGATTAGACCACTCATTCTTGTACTTATGAGTACGTGATGTCATGACTAAAGGTCACTTTACTGTCGTATCAAATCAGTGTTTTATGAAAGTAAGTATATTATCTTTACACTATTCTAGGCACGTATGAGTTGCAATAAACTAAGTTTGGCTTCTATAGCATAAAACAATTATGAAAATATGATCTGACTCCCTCAAAAACACGTAGACCGTGAAAATACCACAGTAAATTAACAACATATTCCCTCACTCTCTCTCTCTCATCTCACTATCTATACCATGTTAAATTAAATTGATACTTTTCACGCAAAACGTCTCAACACACACAACTCTCCACTCTAATATTTCCTGGCTAGCGGCTCCCACTGTGTTCAATGTACATATGATAAGTATCACTCAGAAACAGTTTTCTGTTCTAAGCATCAAACATCATAGTGCTACAAGTGGGATGAAAAAGTATCTTGTTTCTGCACTTTTAAATATTCAAAGGCATTTACTACCAGTTATTCAGTGTTATCGATTAGATCACCTTTAGAACAGATATGCTCTATGCGGTGAACATTCAAAGCTATACTAGTTATCTGTCAGTGTGATCGATTTAGGACACCGTCTTAGAGAATATATGTTCGTAGTGCAGTGAACATTAAAACTATTTTACACAGTTATTTCAGGTGCTATCGATTAGAATCACCGTCTTAGAAGCAGATATGTTCTATGCGTTGAACATCAGAGCTATTTAATTGCAGTTATTCAGTGTGATCGATTAGATCATTAGAAACATCCGGCTTAGGAAAGAATTTCTATGCGGTTCTAAACATCAAAAGCATTTATTACAGATTCACTGTGATTCGAATAGATCACGTTTTAGAACAGATATGTTACTATGCGGGTTAAACAATTCAACAACTATTTTTATTTACAGTTATTCAAAAACGTATTCATTACTCAGTTATTTGTAAGCATATATTCTATGCGGTTGAACATCAGAGCTATTTATTACAGGGTTTAAGGCGAAAAGTGCATCAATTATTATCACCATTAGAACGATACTTTGCAAGCATGACTACAAAAGCTACTACAAGCCGCTGTAATTCTTTTTACGACTGTATTTATAACATTTCTCAAATGATTTCAACTTATTTAGATTGATTTTACCATATTCATGATACTACCAATCTGTACTTTTGAATATAAAATAAAATCAGAAGTTGAAATTAACTTTCACAGGAACCAATATCCTTAAAAGTTTTTATATAACCTTTTTCTTTGAATTGAATCGATGTTAGCGCTGTTCACCAATTTCATAAGGAAGACTATTCCACTTTCTCGATTAACATCGTAAGGAAGAATTCTTTCGTTATATTTGTTGAAACGCTTATGACAAATTGATGCCCATTACTTACGTGTTACATCATTAAAATCAAATCTAAAGAATTGCCTGTAATCGACATCGTCAATTTATTAGCCATTTTTGAAAAAACTTCTATTAATTTTCCTCTCAGTGCTTCTTATGCTCTAAAGAAAGAGAGAAAAAACTACAGAAACTAAGAACATCCGTACTAGCAAAAAACTTTACATTCCACTTCAAGCTAAGTCTGTTAAGTATTTTTTGTTTATTTAATTTGTTGATGTGGTCTACTGTTATTAAAAACAAAGCCTGTTATGTATTTTTGAAAGATAAGTATATTATTTTACCTATCTCTATTTAACATATGAGTCTGCTCACTAGAGCAAATCTGCTTCTAAGCAACAAACATCATAGTCGTTCATCCTCTATAGTTAATGAAGATGTCTGGTGTGTTGGATGGAGTAGTAGCTGAGCATGATAGTTTGCTCATCACTCACATAATTCTGTTGCTATATCCTAACTAGACTCGCATATGATGCCCATGTGATCGTGGATGTCAATGTGACAAGGAGTTTGCGCACTCAGAATAGTTTTCGTCCAGCACAAGAGAGACTGAGTATCAGATCTGGCCATTTCAACACTCAGTGGCAAGCGAAGGCCACTCAGTACTGTAGCCGTCTATTATGCTGTCCTGACTCTCGCGTGTCATGACTCTATATCTTACTGAATTACCGCGAACGTGTAGTAATACACACATTAAGCGCTTATCTCCCATGTCTCGCTGGATCAAACTATGCCCATCCCACCAAACATCCATCCCCCCATTACGTAGTGATGGTACAATGTGAGTGACTCTTATCCGGAAACATTCGTTGAGCAATTAGATCACAGTCTTTCATATCAGAATCGTGTGTCATATAGCACTTACAGTTATTCATTACAGTTATTTTTAACAGATGTTCTATGCGGTTAACATCAAACTTAGTACCAGTGTGAGAGCGATGTGCTCATCTCTGTGTATGTGTAGTTTTTTAAGAGAAGCCAATACTTTTGCAAGCCTCGCCCACAATCACCAAGAAGTCTTCGAAGCCTCGTATGTTGAACATCAAAGCTACACCAAGCCGGTAGATTCCTTTACGATTATTTAACTTAACATTCTTAAAATGATTTCAATTTTTTTTATGATCTAGTTATCGATATTCGTGCTCACGTAGTCTCTATCTAGATCATATTCTTAAGCGTCCTTTGAGTAAGTCATCAGACCTCCACAAATATCACACTCACAGATCAGTTCCCTCTACTTCATGCAGATTTCACGGTCTGACATCAACTCCGATCCGTTCACAGACCAATATCCTTAAGGTTTTATCTTAACTTTTCCCGTAATCTAGTTACATTACCGCGATCTTGGTGCTGTTCACTTATTTCATTAAGAAAGAATTCCACTTCTCGATTACATTAATTGAAGAAGAAATCTTGCTATATTTGTTTGCTTAATCGTTTATGACAAAGTTTATGCCCATTACTTCCTGTTACATCATTAAAATTATATCTGAATAATTTCCTTAATCATTATTGTTCAATTTATTAATATTTTGAAAAAAGCCTCCCCATACTATATAGTATTCTTCCTTCTCAATCTTCTTGCGAGCACACACGGCCTCAACGAGACACCGCGCGAGATATTAATCAACGTATGCTCGAGTCCGGATCGCTAAACTAGCGCATGGTATATACTATTCACGTCATAAGCTGGCGGACGAAT
>JABUQX010079293.1:30000-35000 GCA_015478945.1 Trachelipus rathkii | reverse complement strand
GAATCAAGATGAATACATAATATATTATGGAAAAAGCTACTGGGGAGTTTTCGTCCAAGCCCAAATAATATAATATAATAATAATAATAATAATAATAAAATAAAATAATTAATAATAATAATAATAATAATAATAATAATAATAATAATATAAATAATATAAAAATAATAATAATAATAATAATAATAATAATAATTACTTATAATAATAACTAATAATAAATTAATAATAATAATAATAATAATAATAATAATAATAATAATAATAATAAAATTAATAACTAATAATAATAAAATAATATAATAATTAATAAATTTAATAATAATAATAATAAATGATAATAATATTAATTAATAATAATAATAATTATAATAATAATAAAATAAATAATAATAATAATATTTATAATCATAATAATCAAATAATAATAAAATAAAAAATAATAATAATAATAATAAAATATAAGCAATAAATAATATAATAATAATAATAATAATTAATAATAATAATAATAATTAATAATATAATATAAAATTAATAATAATAATAAAATAATAATAATAATAATTAATAATAGTAAATAAATCATTAATAATATAATAACTAATTAATAATAATATAATAATAAAACACTAATAATAATAATAATAATAATAACAATAAATAGCTAATAATAATATTAATAATAATCTAATAAATAATGTATAATAATAATAATAATATAATATATAATTAATCAATAATAATTATAATAATAATAATTAATAATAATAATAATTAATATTTATAAAATTTCAATAAGAAATAATAATATTAATAATAATAATAATAATATTAATGCAATTAATAATAATAATTAATAATAATTAAAATGAATTAGATAATAAAAATAATAATAATAATAATAATATAGATAATAAATAATAATAAACTTTAATACTAACAGTATTAATGATAATAAACACTTCACATTATAATATTATTATAAATACTTAGTACTAATTTAAGGTAATAAGAATAATCATAATATAAGAATAATGATTAATAATAAGCATGCATTAATAATAATAATGATAAAGATGATAATGATAATGATAATAATAATAATAATAATAATAATAATATAATAATAATATATAATAATAATAATAATAATAATATAATATAATAATAATAATAATAATGATAATAATAATAAAAATGAAAATAATAAGCTTCTTGATAAAGCCAAATGATATTTAGAATATTTCCAGTATAATATAAAAATAAAATTAATAATAATATTAAATAATAATAATAATAATAATAATAATAATAATATAATATTAATATAATTAATAATAATAATAATAATAATTATAATAAAAAATAAAATAATAATAAAAATCCAATAATATATAATTAATGAATATATGAATAATAATAATAATAGAATAATATAATAATATTAATTAATAATAATAAGTAAAAATAATAAATAATAATAATAATAATAATAATAGCAAAACACTATTTAGTACAACTAGTAGATTATATATATAGTAAAATAATAGTAAGGTAATAACATTAGTAATAAAAATAATAGTAATAACAATAATAATATTATACCATTATAACTACATCTAATAAAAAATAATAATAATAATAATAATAATAATAATAATAATAATAATAATAATAATAATAATAATAATAATAATAATAATAATAATAATAATAATAAAATAATAAAATGTATTTGGTATTCATTTACATCAAATCTTCTATCACTCATTGACTTAAATTCTAGAGAAATTATTGATGAGCTAAAGAAAATTATTAATGACTGCTATAGGTATCGTCACCATTCGTCGTAGAATATGACCTAACGAGGGTAGGAATGTCCTCGTTAGTATTTAAATAATAAGAAGCTTCTGATATTTCTACGAAACGACCCAATAGTGATTGACTCCTGTACATTTTTAGGAGATTATTCCACAATTCTATGCCCTTATATGAGAGGGCCCCTCCGCGATTTTCTTAGGTGTATTTTGCTTTGTCTAGCGGATGGAGGAATTGTGCTACTGAGATTGTTGTTTCCTAAAGTTTGGTTTGTACAAGTATGTTTAGTCAAAAAGATCATTTTGCAAAGTTCCAATTGTGAATTTAAAAGATGTGACTACTTACTGTTAAGTACTTAAGTTTCATATCATCGGCAAATTTCGAAATATTGCCTAAAATATTATCATCTATGTCATTTAATATATAATAAACAGTATTGGACCCAGGACAGATCCTTGGGTACACCACTAGTAACATTCGTCCAATCTGAGCATTTACTACTGATAACGACTCATTGTTGTCGATCCGAAAGCCAATTTTAATCCAATTTTAAAGTATTCCTCGAATACCATGAGCTCTATAGCTTTTCCAATAATCTTTGATTGAGGGACAGTAACATAATGCATTTGAAGGTCTTAGTAAATGACGAGTGAAGGATTATAATATCTACATCGTTAAAAAACCACATTTAAAATTCTAGTAATTTGTTAAAGCATGATCCATTTTCTAAAAACCGTGTTGGTATTCTTGAGCAATCCAATGATCTTCAAGATTGGCAACTAACCTATTAGGTTAGCTATTGCTTCAAAAATGTTACCCACGTTATAGAAGTCAAGCTAATTAGGTCTGTACCTTATTAGAACCTTACGATACTCCTTTTTGAAAATTCGAGTTATATGTTTACAATTTGAAATCATGAGGAAACTATCCATCCTTTAAAGATTATTGAAAAGCATTGTCAAAGGTTTCACTAATATGTCTGTTTCAAATTTTTGAGATGCATTGGATTAGTATCCATGTGGTCAGGTGACTTTATTTATAATAGTTTAATCACATCTGGAAAGCAAACTTCTTCTTCTAGAATTTTCAAATGTATCTAAAATGTTGTCTGCATGAAAATCCCTTATGTCTTCCATGCAGGCAGGCTATCTAGATTTTCTTTCGTAAAAACTGTCGAGAAAAAAATTTAATTGTAACTGCTTGGCTCTGATCATTACGATATTACATTTTATTTGCGCATTTATTCCAGTTTAAAGTCCAATTGATTCCTTATAGAACTTTTGTGTCCTATCTTCTGTACATATTGTAAAACTTTTTAGATTAATTTTTACATTAAACGAGCAATATTATTTCATAGTTCGTTTATAAAATCTAATAATCGTTTGGAGCTTCGACGACAAGCTATGTAACATTATTATTTGCCACTGTGTAAGAAGACGACTTCCATATTTATAACTCTATGGTTACTAAGAATCTCTAATTTCATTATGCCCACCCATCTTGGGCTCGAATTCGGTTTAAAGTATGTAAGCTTCATTTATATGACAAAATTCTTTAGATGTCTAAATGCTTTTTGCTTGATCTGTCTATTCCCTGAAACCATCTTTGCAATTCCTTAATATCTGATCCTTCATGTCAGTTAAACTGTTCAAAGGGATTAAAACTTGGAGAAAAATCTGATACGATATTCAATAATTATTTTATTTTTAGTAAATTAAAATTATAATATATTTTTGTTTATTTGTTATGATTTAATTTGTGAAGTGTTGTTTGTTATTAGTTTTGTATTTTCATAGTTCATTAATGGGTAAATAATTGTAATTCTAATTGTATTATAATTTTGGTTAGTTCATGCTTGGTTTTACCAAAGGGTTTCATTGGTTAATGTATTTAAATCCCAGCGACTTAATCTCCCCGTTCTTACCCATAAGCTTACCTACTTTACTATTTACAAGCATAAGTAGGGATAAGTTATATAAAAGAAAAAGTGAATTCACGCTAAGGTTTTTAGGATGAAGCTGAAAAATATATATAAGCTCATATTTGCACGGAATACGAGAGTTGAATATATTAATAAGTAATTCATTTTGGCTAGTATTCTTTAGAAGAAAAGATAATGAAAATAAAGAGACGTTTTAAAGAAAACGAAGAAAGACTACAGGGATTGAGAAGTGAAACGTCAGCTGAGGGCGAAGTTTAGAGAACGCTGGAGCAAAGGAAGAACGAAGAAGAAGAAGGCCATTAATTAATTTGTTTATTAGTACTTTTCAAAAACCTTCTATTTAATTTAATATATAAGCTAGAGCTCATTAATCTGAAATACACAGCAGGGCACGTTTTTTAAGTCATTAAAAACACGCAGTTGTTACATATATGGACATGATGATTATTTCATAAAACGTTACCAAAAAGCGTTTTAGTACACGAGCTATATTTTTTGAAAAATTTATTACCAAGCATTATTTATTAACATTTATTATAATTTTTCAACTAACGCTAATAGCGGTATTTATTATGTGAATGCAAATACTCCAAATAAGACGTATATAATATTTATAATACGAGAATATATATCAATTAATGTATAATAATCTAAATCTCAGAATCTAGCACTTAATGTAATTTAACGAAACTGGCCACATATAATAATAATTAATAATCAATAATAATAATAAAAACGATAACTCCCTAAATAATAATAATTTAATTAATAATATAATAATAAGCATCAAATTGAATATAATAATAATATACTTCAGTAATAAGCATAATGATATAATTAACAGATAAAGCAATGAATTAATAAATAACCTTTCTCAAAGCGTATTTAATAAATATTAATAAAACTCGAGACTCAATTATGATAAAATTAACTTCAAAGTACATTAGAGATACACTTAAAAATGATTAATAACGCGCGCAATAAATTAATTACATTTCAACAAATTAAATACCATTATATATTTAACCAAAGAGATAAACAAACTTTGAATTTTGAAAAATACTTGCGAAGTTATTTTAATTAATTTTATTCTTTAGTTATATTAATTAATACAGTCACGGAGCGACCTCAATAAGCGAATGTATTTTAAAAACTAGAAGAATAATTTATTGAAATACTCACATTAGATCTAGCGTTATTGTGACGCACTACACTAAAATTAAAAGTAGATTTTTT
>JABUQX010079293.1:10000-12500 GCA_015478945.1 Trachelipus rathkii | reverse complement strand
TTCACTTCAACACAATCTCTACCTACACCCACTCTAGTATACTTATGGATACTCTTGTGTTTAAAGAAAGTATTACTTAAACACATACCTCTCTCTTCACAAAAATCAATCACCTTCCTACCATTCTCATTTTCCCCGCCACCCCAAAACCACCTGTTAGACCATCCTTTTTTGATCACCTTCCAAACAATTCAGGTCTTTCCAACACTATCAAATGCTGAAAGCTCCTAACTCACCCAATCCAGAAATCATTCAGATTATCCCAAAAAATCGTACTCTCTTCAACGTTTCCCTCAGATGGACCATACGTCACAACCACACATACCTTGACCTTTTCAAACTTAAATTTAACCATTAGAATTCTAGGACTCACACACACACAAAGTCTACCATAGCTTTGTACCACAGGTCACTCATCAAAATTGCAACTCCTCTCCCTCTCTCATTCCTTTCCACACCAGCACACACACATTTCACACCACACCACTCATTTTCACCGTTTCCTTTCATCTTTGTTTCAGTCACAGCGAGCAAATCAAATTTGCCCTTTCTAAATACATCCATCACCTCTCTCCTCTTCTCCTCAACATTTATTCCTCTGACATTCCATGTACCCATACGATTCATACAATTTCTCCGAAAGATAGAAGGCCGTTTACGGCGATCACAACCTTCTCCGAGGCCTGCATTAGCATTCCTGGCAAGAGATAGATGGTAGTAGGCAGCCAACCCAACTACCACCGTCCCTTAGTCGACTTCTACGACACGTAGGACATACGATGTGGGCAATTCTTTCTCCCCCACACACAGGGATATGAGTAGTAGGGATGTCTGTAAAGTGTTATCTAGAAGAGGGTGTGTACTTTAATCATGTGTATATGATATGTGGATAAATGGTGTTCAGTAATATGTTGCCTGGAGGATGAGTGTGTAAAGAATATGAACGCAAAAGAGAAAAGTGCACCATTAATATTATATATATATATATATATATATATATATATATATATATATATATATATACTTTTAATATATATATATAATATATATATAATATATATATATTATATATATATAATACATATATAATATATATATATATATATAATATATATATATATATTATATTATAATATATATATATATATATATATATATATATAATACATATAATATATTATATATATATATATATATATATAATATATATATATTATAATATATATATATATATATATATATATATATATAAATATATATATATATATATATATTATATATATATATATATATATATATATATTTATATATATATATATATTATATATATATATATATATATATTACATATATATATATATATATATTATATATATATATATAATATATATATATATATATATCTAATATATATATATATATATAATATATATATATATAATATATATTATATATATATATATATATATATATATATATATTTTTAATATATATATATATCATCAAGTATATATATATATCTATATATATTAGTATATATATATATATATAATATATAAATATAAATATATTTATTTTATATATGCACATATATTATAAATTGTAAATATATATAAAAAACTACATATAAATATATAGTATATATATATATATATATATATATATATATATTATATATATTATATATAATATATACCAGGCCTGCAATTAAAAAAACATTTCTGTTCCTGGGGTTTTCTGAAGTGATTCCTAACGAAATTGTCCTCCTAAATTGAAATATGACATTCATTTTGCTCAATCAGGTCTGGTTTTTGAGATACAGCGCACTACTTCTTTTAGAAATTGGGTAATTTTAAGAAAAATTCGTTATTTATATCAAAGTTATTTAATAAATTACAATTACTTGTAAACTAGGAAAAAAATAAATACCGACTCAATTCGACTTTCCTTTAATTAATTTAAAACTTAAATTTAAAGTCCTTGATGATTTCCGTTTGTGAAGCGATGTTGGTTCGTCGCGTTTAAGACACCAGCAATAGTCAGCTAACATGTTGATGTCCCAGCGTCCTTGATATCTTGTTTCCATCGTCTTTATGTCTTGGTGAAATCTTTCACCTTGTTCCTCGCTGTAATCTCCACAGTTTGCGGGAAAATAGTCAAGATGTGAATGGAGAAAATGCATTTTTATCGACATGCGAGCTCCCATTTTTTCGAAGCTTTTCATAAGCTCATTTACATGTGAGATATATTCTGAGCTTCTTTTATTTCCCAGAAAACCGTCAATTACTTTACTAAACGATCGCCATGCATCTTGTTCACTGGCTTCCATATTGGTGTAAAAATGCTTGTCCTTTAACAGAGTTCTAATTTGGGGACCGTCAAATATGCCTGCATGGAGCTTTGCATCACTGATGTGTGGGAATTTTTGCAGTAGATACTTAAAAGCTTGGCCTTCTTTATTCAGTGCTTTGACAAAGTTCTTCATCAGGCCAAGCTTTAT
>JABUQX010079293.1:0-2500 GCA_015478945.1 Trachelipus rathkii | reverse complement strand
CGAAAGCACTTCAATAAGTTAGTTGTCCTCTCTCATTCTTTATATAAGAAACACAACCACAATTTCAAGGCATGAATGAGCTTACTAGCTTTCTCCTTGATATAATTTAAAATATTTCTCGGCTGAAGGAATATTCAAATCGCTGTGTCCCGTTTAAGAGAATTTTGGTTTCATGATGATTTTCTGGAAAACAATCTCCTGGCAATTGAGCAGATTGGGCTGCAGTAATGCTTGGTCGAAAGAAAGATATAGTGACACTACTTAAAAATAAATTTTGCAAAATTTTATTTTGGAATTGTGATAATGACATGTTAAAACTTACAGTGTTTTAAGTAGTAAACAAGGACTTCCCATCACAAATTAATCACTTCAAATCGTTTATCTTTAAACTATTCACACTATTTATCATCAGTCTCCTAAAAACGCAAGAGAATTAAAATCTTATGTGTTACAGCTTGATATGGAAAGTTTAAGAATTGGAGGGATTTTATATGCCAAATGGGTTTCTATCAGTTTTAAATGGTTTCTGCTGTATGGCAAAATTTTGAAGTTTTGGTTTCCCATTTCAAAAAAGCTAAATCATATGAGAATAGAGACACAACTGAGCAAAAATAATATGAAGGAGTACTTAATAAAATAACAAATATTGAGTACCTTTCGGAAAAGATAATTCTATCAGATCTCATGCCTCTTTTGAATGCGATTAACACTATCCCCATTTCAACAAGTGAGTGTGAACGTGGGTTCTCACAATTGAATTTAATATTGACTAAAACAAAAGTTTCATTGAATTTAAATACCGTAGGTAACTTAATACTTGTAAAATTGGTAGACCCATCCTTGAGCTTGTTTAAACCTTCAGTGTATCTGTGTATGCAAATTCTTGGTTTTTAAAAGGACACCATTTGGCTGCAAACACTAAAACGCAAGAAGAGGAGTCAAGAAGTGAGTGAACACATCCATACCAGTCTGGAAATTATTATAAGGTGTGTAAAATGAAATCATCCATTTTCTCTCTTTGCAACTTTATTCATTATTCTTATATATATATATATATATATATATATATATATATATATATATATATATATATATATATATATACATAGAGATATATATATATGTGTATGCGTTATGGTTATATAT
The DNA here is from genome assembly GCA_015478945.1 of Trachelipus rathkii. Classification (NCBI taxonomy): domain Eukaryota; kingdom Metazoa; phylum Arthropoda; class Malacostraca; order Isopoda; family Trachelipodidae; genus Trachelipus; species Trachelipus rathkii. Next base: position 1,354 of record JABUQX010079293.1, on the reverse strand, counting down.
ATATATAAATATATATACATATATATTATTATATATATATATATATATATATATATATATATATATATATATATATATATATATATATATATATATATATATATATATATATATATATATATATATATAAGATATATATATATATATATATATATGTTATACATATATAAGGAAAAATTCATCTTTTAAGGGAGTTACTTTAACTCTTCACTGCACTCGAACACAATTAAAACCAAAACCACTAAATATAACAAAGAGGTAAAAGTGCCAAAAATTAGCATCTTGATTTTAATGCTGCGACCCCAGCAAAAATAATTTTCTTTAGCTGGCGTCTGAAGAAGACACGAGGGAGGTCGAAACGTAACGCCTTCCCCCACCTCTTAATTTCTCACGATTAAAGTGCTAATTTACATCTGCTTCTTTTGACCATTTCTTATATTTACTGGTTCATAAAAGAATATATATATCGATCATGATATATATATATGCATTTAAACATATATATATATATATATATATATATATATATATATATATATATATATATATATATATATATATATATATATATATATATATGTCTATATAAATAGCAGTATATAAATTAGCTGAATCAAAGGTACCCTAAACATTTTTTTTAGGAAAAGAGCTCAGTCATTAGTATAAGCATTACAAAGTGTATGTAGTATAATTACTCTGGAAATCTATTTGAAACTGTGTGATTTACTAACCTCAGCAGCGAGTCATCAACATTTAGAGTTTTCTTTATATATATAGAAAGAAAGTATATATATGAGTATATATATATAGTATATATATATATATATATATATATTATAATATATATATATATATATATATATATATATATATATATATATATATGGTATAAAAGGATTTATATATATATATATATATATGAATGAGTCAAAGGAGATTTTACTCTCCATCAGCGGGATTCGAACACTGAACTCCGCGTCGCAGTTATCACAACCGGATGCTCTTAAACCAATAGGCCATCCATCGTCCCTGCAAAAAGAACGCTTTAAGAGTAGTTCTTAAAGCACCCGGTTCTCTCACATAACTGCTGAGTACTCAAAGGCCTATATATATGGTTATATAGTATATATATATTATGGCATATATGTTAAGCATATATATATATGTTATGCTCTTATATATATATATATATATATAGTTAGTATATAGCAGTATATATATATATATATATATATATATATATATATATATATATATATATATATATATGCATATATATATATATATATATATATATATATATATATATATATATATATATATATATCATGTGTTTCTTTTCGTGAATGGTGCA
>JABUQX010079292.1:37500-66368 GCA_015478945.1 Trachelipus rathkii | reverse complement strand
AGTATGTAAAGAATTATTTTTGTATATATTTCTATAAAAATTGATACTTGAAATATGACTTTGAATCAATAGATCATGGAAGGGGTGGGAGGGCAGTTTAAGGGGTGGTTTATTTACTGATTTACTGATTTTACCGCTTTAGGATCAGTAAAACTATTACTTTACAATGATATTCTATTCAAAGAACGTATTTGTATTATTTATGTTTGGATATAAATGTTGATATTGTACAGGTCTGAATAAAATGTAATTAACGTAAGGTTATGAATAAATTTGTTAATATACTATGTTAATGCTAAAAAAAAAACTTTGTTACGTTAGCCTATATATAATTAGACAAGGTTATTGATGTAAATTTTGTTTTTAACGGCTACTTAGTTGAATGTTTAAAAATTTAACATTGATATTAGAGTATTGCTGAAAAAGTGCTGATAGGTACGTTTTGCATGCTATGTTACTCACTTTACTGTTGTTAAGTATTGGAACTTGCTTATGTTAACTGTTTATTCGTGATTAAGATATGTTAGGTTGTCGTGCACATTATATTCTTAGTACAGATTATGAGTATATATAGTTTATTGGATGTGAAAACTTTGCTTAAGTCCCAGCCAGTTATATATATTCGTTTGGTCAGTATACAAAGAATTTATTTTTGAGAAATTAATTTAAAGCTTTTATTAATTTGATTGCTTCATTTTCTTTTTTACGTTCGTAAAAACTCAAATTTTAATTGATAAACATAAAAAGAATAAAAGGTTTAGAACAAAATAAATTTTTAAACAAAAATAAAAAAAATAAATAAAATTTGTGCTATTATATAAAAATATGACTTGAATCAATAGATCAATAGATCATAAGATCAAAAGAAGATCATGTAGGGGCGGGGAGGTTGGTTGGTGGTTTTGATTTACTGATTTACTGCTTTAGGGTGTATGTAAAAATGCCAATGTTATTAAAAGTTATTAATCTGCAATCAATCTTAAATTCCATCAATCCAACATTACCTCATTAGCATATAAAACAGAAAATTTGCTTCAATGTTTGAAAAAAACAATTAATAAAATTAAAAATAATCATATTTGAAAAAATAAGACCTGGAGTCAAACTCTAGCTCCGTTGCTCTCAGTCTATTTATCTTCCTCTTCTGTGTGCTCTAAATATCATCCTTGTCTATGTCAATTTTCTATGGTTTGGCGGCATAGCCTAACTATCCTCAATCGGCGTGATCGTTCACGTAACCACCGTATGTACAGGGTCACCCTTATAAGAAGAGAGTATATTACAAGTTCATCCTTCTACGTCAATTATCCATGTATTTGTGGGCCTCAGCCCCAACATTTCCAGTGGGCGTAGTGCAACTTTACTTCGGCAGATTAGTAGTGAACCGAAGTATACATTATTGAGGAATTGTAGATGCCAAGTTTCATCGTTCTTACACGGTCATTTTCGCATACTTGTAGAAGGGAGGCCAGCAGCCCCCTTTCAGGGGGAGGTAGTAGGCAGAACGGCCAGAGATGGTAAACCTCTGAACTGGCACCGAGGGAATTACACTGAGATATATAGAAAGGGTGGTAGATATACCAAGTTTCGTGCACTTCTCGATCATTTTCTTACTTGGAGGGGCCAGCCCCAACTTCTGAGGGCACGGCGATTAACCTCTGCTGCACCGTGGTATACCTTATTTGCAAGGGTGGCTATAAACAAGTTTCGTCCTTCTACACAGTATGCATTTCCTAGTCATTGGAGGGGGACTAGCTCTTACCCTCTGAGAGAGAGGACGAACGAGGTCAGGAGTAATACTACGTCGATTAGACGAGGTTACCTTATAAGCAAGAGGTGTCACGTTGAGAGTAACTAGAGATGATATACAACTAGATCAGACACACTCACCGTTAATTTGTCTAGATTGAGGAAGAGAAACCGAGAGCACCTACGAGACGGGAGAACACCTCCCTCCGAAGGTGGCACGGTTACGCCTCTTCATTTAGACTTGTACCTATATATATCATGTATATATAGAATGTAATGAAGTATATATATATAATGAATAAGATATAATATAAATATTATATATATAGAGATATATATATATATATAGTGAATGATAGATGTGTAAAATGTATTGCATAATAATCGCAAATATATAAGATGTAAATAAAAGAGAAGAACAATTAAATAGAGAAGAGTAGAGAATTATTCTTTGCCTCTCCCGGGATTGGGGTTGGGGGATGTCCAGTGAGGTAAAGAGGAGGTATATTGTCTCCTCGTTTCGGCCAACATGGCGGTGGTTTCGAAATCCCGGAGAAAGGCGAAGGTAGATATTTTTTAACGAGAGAGAGAGAACTTGCGCGATTAAGTGGACAGAGAGTTCTTTATATAATTATATAATAAATGATAATATATATAAGCTATATAAATAGTATTCGTACTACTAGTATTTGTGAGATGATGAGTATTGATATTACTAAGATATAAAGTAAGTACTATATTTAAAGATTGTATTTACTACGTATAATATAGAGCAGATATGAGAGAATATTAGAGAGAAGACTGAGAATGTAAATAGTATCAGTATATTATTATATATAAAGAGCAGTCTCCGTTTTCAATGCGATAATTTGGATGCTTCGAAAGAAGAAATAGATAATTAAGATATTCAACAAAATGTAAACTTGGGATAATAGATTCGTAGTACATTCAAAACAATTTTAATGCCTGTTATTAAAATGAAATATAATAATGTTGGACTATATAAAATATATTGCCGGGATTGCACAAAGAAATATAAAGGAGAAACTAATAATTTTAAAAGAAGAATTTACTAACATTCATATCATCAATTCGTCTATCCAGTATGTGTACGCATTATCTTTTATGTGAAAGAATTGCTCTTAAAGGGACATGTAAGAAATGCAAACAGTGATTGTCACCATTAAACTTTTAAACAGTAATGCACTATATATAAGTTATATATAATATATATATATATATATATATATATATAATATATATATATATATAAATATATATATATATTATTAATATATACTATAATAAGTTATTAGACAGACTTGAAAGTAGACATGATTGATAAAATAGATTAATTCAGCAAAGGAGCACACTCACCACAAGATTATATAATAGTATTCACACTCACAGATATTTAATATAGTAAATATAGATAACGAGACGTGAGTGTAAGAAGATTTTAAAGGTAAGAATATATATAGTAATAGATATATAATAAACGATAAGAGGAGATCAGTTAAAGACACACAGTTAAAGCACACATAAGTTATATGTCACGTATATCTGAGAGAGAGTATAGATATATATTTTATTGATATGAATTTAGTGGCAGTACCAACAAGAGGCATAATTTTTTTGAAAAGTTTTTATGAGAATTAGAAATAAACTTTATAGTATAAAAACATTGTATTTCTACAACTCAGGTAAACAACAATATTAGGTTTCTCCTCCTGAAGCTTCTAGCTTTCCGTCAGAGTTCTCCTGCCTCTGAGATCGAGAATCTCTGCGAAAGCTAGAAGCTTCAGGAGGAGAAACCTAATATTGTTGTATAAAATAATAATAAAATGTTTACTTATTTCATTCAGTGTATTTAATTCTCAAAAAAAAGATGATGATATTATAAGGGTTACTGCAACTAGATAGTAATAATAGATATATGAGAATATATATATATATATATATATATATAGATATAGAGGATGTGAATACAAGAGAGATATTGAAGAGAGATTCAATGATAGCCGGAGGATAGATATATAAGTATTGATCACATGATGATATATATTAATATAATGATTATATAATATATATATATATTATAATTATATAATTTAGAGTAAGATGAGATAGGAGAATAAATTTATATAATATAGATATAATATTAATAAATTGAGATATCGTAACAGAGCGCCAACAGAACGGAGAAGTATGAGAGATAAGATGCATCAATTATGATATGTTGTGGTTAAAATCAGGGCTGTTGGTAACCGGAGCTCGAAGAATCGGAAATGGATAGTGAGAAGTCGCCAATGTAAAGAAACCAGGAGCATGGAGCCGGGAGGTCATTGGTCATAGATTTGCAGCGGGAGAGTATGAGATGAGATGATCGGGATTAGGTTAAACTCGAATTTGTTACCAACATCGAATTACCGATTAGTTAGAAAGCCCAGAGATAAATACAGGAAGAGACAGAAGAAAATATCTAGTAAATGATCAAATTATGCCATCCGCTTGTCCGTTCTGACCGAGAAATTGAGAAATATATGTTTTGATTTATTATGATATTTGTATCTGAGCGAGTGTGATTACAATAAACTCACACGCTAATTTCAGCGGGATGAATTTTGTCACGAATTTAGAGAGATGTAATTTCGAGCGAGAGAGTTTGTGGATTAATATGAGTATCGAAAGAAGTCATAGAACAGCGATCGTTGCAGATAGCATAATATATTACATAAGCTTGATTATAACTGACTATTCTTAACTACAGACGGAGAACTAATAAGCCAGGATTTATTGGAAATTAAAAAAGGCCAATTTCTGTTCATTTAGCATTTGCCACCATGGCTAAATTACAAAATAAAAACTCTTGTTCACGATCTTCTAATGTTATTTAGAAATGGGGTATAATACACGACTTAGAGGTGAGGAGGCTGAAAATCCACGTTCATCTTGAAATTTAGCGACAACGATTAAATATTTTATCTTGGGCTTGTGAGAGAGAGAGAGATCAGAATAACAAGTAGTCGGTAAGAGAGAGAGCGAGAAGAGAGAGAGAGATGGAGATAGATGAACGAAGAATTGAAGAGATTGAGTAGATGTGAGAGGAGAGATAGATAGATGAGACAGAGTATATAATGTGATAGATAGTAATAGAGTAGAGATGAGAGATTATAAGTATTTCAGAACTATATCATGAGAGTGTATTGATAGAGAGAGAATGAGAGAGAGAGATGATGGATGTAAGGAATCTTCTACGTAGAAGAGAGAGAGAGAGTTAGTTTCAGAAGAGCTTAAGTGGTCCGTTAATATGAATTATAATGAAGAAAGTAAGAGATAAGATTGTAATGAGATCAGTATTAATAGATATGTAATAGAGATGAGAGATTGAGAGAGTAAAGAGAGAAGATAGTATAGAGAGAGAGAGAGAGAAGGTAATGAATCTGATATAAAAGTATAAAGAACATAAGTTTCCTCGTATGAGAGTAGAGATGAAGAGATGATATCTAGAATAAGGTACTCTTGTAGTATCCGTTGATAGTAAGAGAGAGAGATATCAGTGAGTTATAAGTATAAGCTTAATATAGTTCAGATTTTTATATATTAAGTATCCATGATACTGAATTTCTAAGCCAGAGTTAAAGCTAATTAATATAGTTATAGCAATAAGCAACATTTATGCTAAACTATTGATTACAAACGTTACATGTTATAATGACGACGTGACTGATACATCACGAGCGTACGTTCATGTACACGTAAGTTTATTGAGAACGTACGTTGAGGTGTATATTATTTATATCGATAATATATTATATAATATTATATATATTAATATATGTAATATTAAATATATATATATATATTATTATATATATATATATATATATATATATATATATATATAATTATAAAATAAATATTATATTTATAATATATAATATATTAATATATATTATAAATAATTATATATATATATATTAATTAATATATATAATATATAAATATTATAATGATTTAATCCCATATTACTCCCCACCCACTATTATCATTATTAACACCACAACCACCCATTTGAGTCCATTATCCAATTTTATACTATACATTACACACGTGCGCACACACGAACGTTCGTTGTACGACGTTATAGGTTTACATGAGAACGTGAGGTAGGTTGAGTTGTTATTTATCACTGATTTACATAATGTACACATAACATAATACAATTATCAATTTAATCCACATCTTCTGCCACACCACTTCTTCGTCTCAATGCGATCTGTGATTAGAGTCTTGTGTTGCCGCATGTGTTACTTCCGCTTACCGCACCCCTTTCGTTTTTTCCGCGTGTCATCATCATCAATTTGGTTAGTCACACCATCAATATCACTGCGCTTTCTCGTCTAGCACCGACGCGGTTTGTTTGCTGCTCTTCGCATCTGATCTCGGTTATACCAGCAGTACTGCAATCTCTTTCGCAGCTCCCTCTCAGGTCCCAGTCCGGTGCTACAATTCACCTATATTGCGTGTCGCTCCGGTTTTTGTCCCCAATTCCTTATCGTCAAGAACGCGGACGATTAGAGGTGTGATGCTTCGACGCCGTGCGTCAAAACCAGTCTCAGTTCATCATCGAAGAGTGGCGTTATAATTTATATCCTCACCTTTCACCCCCTAATTACTCATCGATTACCCCGCCTCTCTCTATATGCGGGACTGAACACCACCAGACTCAAGATCTACTATACAAGTACTGTGAACATAGTGAGAGAAAAGAAGACAGAATCATAGTGAGTGACAGCGCCTGTCTTCCCTCTTTTATTCGCTACCTATTCAATTAACCTAAGCCAAGATCGGTTCTTTAAGTTCGTAAGGCGCTGATAGAGTAGGTCACATCATCCTAATATAGGTTAGTAGAGTTCCGATTTCACTATATAAAAGTGAGTCATTAATAATATTATATTATATAATATATATTATATTATTAAATTAATATAATATATATATATATATAATTATAATATTATAATATTAAATTTATATATTATATTATATATTATAATTATATAGTTATATAAATAATTAATTATATAAGTATATATATATATATATTATAATATTATATTTATATATATGATTTATAAATATAATATAATTATATAGTTATGATTTATTTTAGAGTGAGATGTGTTTTAATATAATTATTAGCATCAGACCTCAAGGGATATACCGTATTTGTGTTCATTTTAATTACGTGGAAAATGCTCTAATTGCGCTTTTCGTCTAGAGTGGAGAGAAAATTTGAGTGTTCGCTTCCTCGGTGAGTATGTGGTGTCTGATGAAAAAGCAAATAGTAATTTTCTTCGCGGTGAAATTATAACTATTTTGAGGCTGGTTCCAATATTGTGACGCCAGAAGTAAATAAATGCGTGAAGTGAGCGTGAGAGAAAAGCTATGTATTCTTTGAGAGTCTAAGTGAGTGTTGTTTAATAGCGGAATGTTAACAAGAAATAAAGCCAATTTGGATCGATGTTGTTATTTAATTACTCCAAGCGTTTTTGTCAATTTGTATAAAATGGTAATGAATTATATGTATTTATTATTGAGTGATATTAATGAATATTAGTTATGTATATGATAAAGAAATTATGAATATATGGTACGGTATAATATATATATATACTAGTATATAGTATATAATAAGTAGCTATAGGGTTGGAGATGCGAGTTTAGATAATAAGTATGTAGAGTAATGGATAAGAGAGTGGAGGTATAGTATTATACGATGTGACTCAATCTATAATTATAAATGTAAATGATTCGGTTTTGTTGTAGTATACAATATCTCATAGATAGAGTTTGAGTAGGAATATAAATGAGGTAGAGGGATATTATTGCAGTAGGTGTGTAAATATAAGGAGGGTTTGAAAAGTAAACGGATAAGTTTTACTATATGAGATTGTAGTGAGCAACTTGATAAATGAAAGTAGGTCTGAGTTTTAGATAAATATTTAGGATATATTACTTGGTATGAAAATGAGAAACGTATTAATTATAAGAATAGACAGTGTAGTAAGTTGTATAGAGAATTTAATATTAGTAATATAGGTTTAAGGTAATAGGTAGCTCATGGAGCAATTAAACTTCTCATTTATATTGAGGTAATGTAATGACTAAGTCTTAGAGTGCTGCATAGTGAGGACTTATTAACATGAAGGGTAATTTAATGTTAGTTACCTATATGTATTATTATATATGCTTATAAGTAGTTATAGAGTACTTATGTGGTACGATATAATAAATATAAGTGGTATTTAATATAAATTAATAAAGTTATATCAAATGTTTTTTCAAGTAATTATTCCTTTTCATTATTTAGATATGTAGTATGAAAAGATAATCTATGATAATATAATAAAAGGTATAATAAAACTAATTATAAGGGAGCTGTTAGTGGTATTGTAGTATATAAGGTATAGAGTAATTTGATATAGAGAATAAAATGAATAGTGACATTTGAGATGGTTTAGTTTACCTGTTTAGGAAAAGATATAAGTGAGATTGAAGTTCGCGTTGGTTAAGCGGACGTATATATAAAGTGGTGAATATGAGTGTATGTATTAGGGAGAATTATGATATATATACCGACTTGTGGATAGACATATACCGAGTAAAGTTGATATGAGTCCAGTAGTAATAAGGTGAATAATCATATATATCTAGGTATGAGAAGGAATTTATTGATAGAGTTTGGACATGATAAGGCTAAGTCAGATAAGGTGCATAATTAATGAGAGTAAGAATTAGTCACGTAATATATATGTTTTTTGTTAGTAAGGATTAATTCGGTTATATGGCCTCACCTGGCAAGGGATGAACTCTACATCGACGAGATACCATAATACCAGAGTGAGGATCCGTCGTGGTTGCCGTGCAGCTATTATTAGGGGGTGATTTTATATCTGATCATTATTGCCAGCAGGTCTCACTAATATAAGGTTATAAAAATAGTAACTCACTCAGTATTTATAATGACTGTGTGTATCATTTTCTTTTTACGTTAAACTTGACTCGTATATATTTTTAATTAATTCGATATACTTTTTCATATTTCCATAATGAATTATATTATCTCCAAACTATTATACCCGAGGTCTCGGTATAGATACGACTTAAAGTGAGTGTAGTTTATGTATATATATATAATGATTATTAAATATTATAATATTAATATATATATAATTATATTATATATATATATATATATATATATATATATATATATATATATATAATATTATATATATATATTAATATATATATATATATAAATATATATTAGTAATATAATATATATATATTAATATATTTATATATTATTATTATATATATAATATATAATTATTAATATATTATATGATATATATATATATATAATTAATTAATAGTATAATCTTTAAATAATGAATTAATAATATATATTTAATTATATATTATTTATATATATATATATATAATATTAATATTAATATATATATTTATAATAATATATATATATAATTTAATATTAATTATATATTTATATATAATATCTATATATAATATAAGTATATAATATATATATATATAATATATATATATTTATTAATATATATTAATATATATATATATAATATATATATATATATATATATTAATAATATATGCTAATATCAATATATATATATACAGTAAATATAGTTCAATATCGTATACATTATGCTTAGCCGCTAGAGACGTGACTCAACTATATACAACTAGAGAGTGGACGTGGACTACTACTAGAGTAGCGTGCGTGAGCGTACGGGACGATGGAGCGTGAGCGCACGGGCAATGACTACTACTACTAGATTACTACTATAGCGTGAGCGTGCGTGAGCGTGAGCGTGAGCGTGAGCGTGAGTGAGCGTGCTACTATGGTAGATGTAGGCAAAAAAGCACATAACGTCATACACGTATATCACACCATATCTATGGAACAATTTTACGAATTATATTTATTGTATAGTTATATTAAATTTCAGTGAAATTGTATGTTTATCAGTTTATAGGTCAAATCTTATGTTTTCTTCATAGATTAATAATATTTCTTTTTAAATTATTCTATATTGTATTTATTTAAATAATACGCGATTATTTTATATTATAAGACTTGCTTTTGGGAAATATTCAAGGCCATCTTTTGGGAAAAATAATAAAGGAAATCAAAGATTCACATTTTTTTTCCCTCTTGTGGAAACTGAAATAATATCTATTATCCAAGGTTAACTAGTGTTATTTGAAAAATTCCCGTCAAATTACTGTTCATTAAACAGTAATAAATGACAGTAGACAGAAACAACTGTTGTATTACTTAACCAGTAAGAACCAGAAAACTGTTTTAGAACTTACTAACAGGTGTTAAAAAATTTCAGAAGATTAAAACATGAGAGCAGAATAACTTCTTATATTTAATACTCTAACGATTTATTAATAAAATACAGCCGTTAATATATTAAATTAACCTTGGGAATTAAATCTTAATTTTATTTCAACGGTTTAAAAGCATCAACGTCATCATCCTTCCAGAACTGCCGTTATTTTAAACCCATTTATCTCCAAGATGTCATGAAGCAGCCTGGAAAATTATTTTCTTGTTGCCTTGTCTTCTGAGCTTTAGGTGAAGAAGTCTGCCTAGGAGCATAACGGTTCACAATTTCGTTCCATATGTTCTTCCTCGGTGCAGAATCTTTAGGAGTGACGTGAGATATGGTGATAACCTCGGATTCCACCTCATCCTTTATGACTAGAGTTAATTGAAAAGCTAAGTGACTTAATATGAGGCTTTATAAAACTGTCGCATTAAATAAACTATTTTCTATTGAGACTCCCAATTGAACCCTCTTTATCTCTGACGTCGTTGAGTAGGTGCCCTATATTCTTCTTTTCTAATATGGAGTATCATATACATAAACGGTCAAGTGCTCACGAGTGAATGACACTATCTTAACGCATATTATCTCTACCACCACTGCGTCGCCCTCGTAATACATAAGTAGGTGCCTTTGTTCTACTATATTCATTGAATAATTGTGTGAAATAATTGGAGTAAAGACTCAAGGATCATTCGATTTGTGGTACCCTATATTTACATCTATATCCTATATAGCTATCATAATGTTTTGTGGATAACTTACCTTGCTTCTTTTATTTTCTCACTCTAGCTATTAATTCATAATTCATCCTGCTAATACTTAATATCTCAGACCATCTGCGCCCACTATATCTGAGGGAATTATGCGTAATAAAAGGCTAAAGGTAATATCAAGGTGATGGTGATATATATTACTTTCCATTTTTTTTAAAGCTTTTTATTATCTATTATTGATAATATTTTTATTTTATATTTTATTATTTTATTAATTATTACACTACCTCCTTGATAAAATAGGGTCAATTGCCCGATATTCGAGTTGAGTGGTATACTAATTAGTTAAAAAAAGAAAAATAATCACTTGACGAAATATATTTTATAATATAAAATATATATTAATATAATATATATTAATATATATATATATATATATTTATATAATAATATATATATTAATATTATATATAATTATATTATACTATAATAATATATATATATATATTGAATATACTATATATATATTAATATTAATATATATATATAATATATATATATATATATATTAAATATATTATTATAATATATATATATATATATCACGTTTAATATATATTATTATTAGAAATAATTAGTATCAGATTGATAGTACAAAGCCTGTACTCATAGCAAAAATGAATACAAATAAAAAAAATCTAAATAAAGAAACGGAAAGCAAACAGGAAGAAACTCTAGTTAGTAAATCGTCTATTCAAAATAGACGAATAATAGTATAAGGTATATGCGAGTAGTATATATTAGATAGAGAATAGATATATTATAGGTAAGGATATGGAGAGGAATGGAGTAAGTATAGAAGTAGTAGAGAAGGTGGTAAGGAGTATAGTGAGGTGAAAGTGTGCCTATGAGGTAAGATCATAGCCAAGGAGAGTCGAGGGGAGAAATGCTAGTTTTAAGGAGTTCGAAGGGAGAAAAATCAAAGTCAGAGATCATCTTCTATTGAAACTAAAATTTGTGAACCTTTCACACAGATCGATTTTAGTTGGGCTCAAAAGAACCAATTTGCTTAAATGAATGATATATAATCATTAATTATTTCTTCGAGAGAAATTGATTTATATTTTGTAGATGTAACATATTATCTCTTATATACGGTAGGTATTTATTGAGTAAATGAGAAAAATAAAGTAAACAACTTACCTATACTGGTGTAGATCGCAAAAACAGGAAGCAATGGTTGTGCGTACATGCTGGCAAACTCAACTCGTGCTAATAGCGCTCAGAGAGATCATCAAATAAGAAGGACGAGCGAGCCGCCCAAGCGTGTCGAGCACTGGAGAGTGTAACAACTAACTGAGTTATAATTAACTAATTATAATATATAATATTTACTTATATATATATATATAATTGTTTTAATTATTATTATTATTAAATTATTATTATTATTATTATTATATTATATATATTAATTTATTAATTTAATATATTATTATTATTTATTAATTATTATTATAATTACATATTATTTTATATATTAATTATATTATTATTTATATATTATTTAATTATTATTATTATTATATTATTATAAATTTTTAATATTTTTATTATATATATATATTTAATTATATTTATATATATTATTATAATATTAATTTATATTAATTATTATTAATTAATTTAATTAATATTATTTATAATATTTATATAATGTATTTATATAATTATGTATCTAATATATAAAATTATTTATCATTAAAATTATTAATTTAATTTATTTAAATTTATATTATTATTATATTATTTATTAATTATTATTATAATTTATTAATTATTATTATTTAATTTATATATTATTCATATTATAGATTTAGGCACCTGAGTTTATGTAGAAATATGTACGTTTCGTTAATATTTAATCATATAAGGAAGATTATTTGTGGTAAGCGAGGGTTCCTCGTAATCTTGCCTATAGAATGTATGCTGAGGTTATAGCCGGTCTTCCGATTTCTCCACTTTGTATTTATATAAAAAACAAGCCTGATAATTAATTTATGTTAATTTTTAAATCATTTATAGGAAATTAAAAACTTTTATCTCTAACAATTTTTAATAACCATTACTTAAGCACTATAATCCAATACATAGACTCTTAAGAGTTTATTAGCCTTCTTTTATGAAACCATAATAGCAGATTGCTTGATAGTCCGCTTGACCTAAGAATACTTCCTAATGTCTGTAATATGAGCGTTAATAATTAATCTAATAACTCAATACCGGGGTGTCCGTAAGAGAGAGTCTTTCCATTTTCTCAATGCTCTTAAGATTTAAATTTACAGCTATTTAACTGGTTACCCTATTAACTGTCGAAATGGGATATCTATAAATTATATATTAATTTTATTCAATCAAAAGTGTATATGAGATTATAAAAAATTGTATTGCTTAATATTGTTATTCGGTATAATGCATCATTGAGTCGCCAGAATCTGAGTATGATTTTCACTTTATTGAATATGGAATTCGATCACTATAAGATTTAAACGCGCAGCGGCGCATTCTAGCAGAGTCGTATGTTCTTTCTTCTAGTGCAGTGCGCACAATACTGACGCAATGGTCGATTCCTAAGTAGCGGTAAAGCTTTACCTGTGTTCTCATATAAATAAGTTTTTGACCCCATATGTGTTGAATGCTGCCTCTATTACGCCAAATTTCCTACACAATTCGTGAGTATCGTTTACGGTTCTCAATGTGTATCCTCCATAAAGTGCTTATAATTATATATATCATTAACGATGTGTAATATTGCATAATATTGATACCTAATTAGAAGTAAGTCTATAGTGAGATAAAGAGACCGCCACAAAAGTTTGAGACAGATACTATATGGATGTCCGGATCTGCGCGAGGCACGGGTCATCGTCTGCGCTTTTAAACGTCTCTAAAGGAGAAATCTTATGCGGAGTTCGGATTACGTAGAGTCACAGAATAGGAGAGGTACTTTAATAAACGTATCGTGGAATATACGCATGATAAGAGAGATATATCACGTATAATATCAAACAAATGCGTAGCATATCCGATGAATTGCAAAGTTAAGTTAAAGCAATTGCTTTAAAGCGCCTCTGTACGACTAATATGGTCTTTTAGTCTGTGTTTATTCTCGTTTAGGCATAGGTGCAGTGTTAGGCCATGTTCAGAGATCGTATGAGCGCTTCTAACGATGTCGTGTATGTGTTGGTAGTCGATGAAGTAAACGCATAATGACATCTCAGGGGTATATGGTAGAAATTGCCATTAATTGTTCGTAGATCTGGGGATCCTTGAGACCATATCTCGGCATAGAACTTGTAGAACACGAACGTGATAATTCCCCAAGGTTAACTTTTTCTGGCGCCCCATGTTATTCCCGACAAGATTAACTAATTCTATGTTTTCTAATCCAGGGTCTAAACGGACCTTTCTTGTTTCGGCAGAACAGACAACCGTAACAGGGGTCGCTCTAGTGTCGAGTATAGTTTAACGTAGATTCACAATGGCTAATTCTCTCTGAATCATCGCTAACAAAATAGCCTTTTAATATGGGTACTGCCACAGCGTAAAATCTTTATCAGAGCAGCCCATAGTAATGAAGAGCCCCTCCACATTTGGAGTACAACATAGTGGCGAAAGCGTGGTTGAATTCAACCATACTACGCGCGCATGTTAATATTATTAGATTTGACAGCCACATATAGATTGAGAGGGTTGTGTTCATAATGGGTCGCAAGACACGATGCTCTATATACTTACGGACCAACCCCCGCGCCCCGGATATCCCGGAACATTCACCAGCCATGCGATTTTCTGCAATTTGTGCGCTATGTAAGAAGATTTATAATGGACGACAGATGTTGAAAGCAGCGAAGAGTGGAAACCACAGTGTCACGATTCCCACCTTAGTACCATTAACTTAACTGGACGTAACTCGATCGTGTTTGAGGACTCAAGATGTTTGTGGGATGTATATCTCGATATAATCTGTCTGACATTATCCATGTATCCTCTAATAATTTCTGAAGGGTTGGCCTATATTAGAAAATATTGTATGTGTGAGAAAAGCTCTGTTCACAGTCCCGTGACCTTTCAACAACCTTTGTATGTTCATAGAATGATGATGTTTTTGATCAAATCTTGGTATATTACAGGTAACCTGTTATGTTCTATTATTCTATTGAAAACTAGGACATTTCTTTGTCAACGGAACCCCCGAGGAATAGTATCATATTATGTTATAAAATAATAGCGATATGTACCAACTTAGAAATTTTAATACAATATGTAACTTTTTATAAATTACAACTGCTTATGAGCCTAGTTCTAGCGAAACGAAGTAACCTCGACTCATTGAGTCGGAGAGCATACAGTCACTATCTCTTATTTATATTTGTCTTCACATACGAACCAATAAGAAATGGAATACAGCAAAGAACGTCAAATACATTTCTATAGACGGATATAATAATAAACCTGATAAATAAAAGAATATAAAACACATTTTGAGTCCATATTTAGAGAGGAGCGTTAATTTAAGGAAATTTTTTGGAAATAATAGTTATGTTAATCTAGAGAATATATATCTGAATCTTATTACAATATTTAAAATCTGATAAGAAAATATTTTATAATACTTACATCCATGTGCCGCTCCAGTTTTTCCTCTTGAAGAGTTACGCCAAAACGACGAGAAACTCAAGATCGTTACTATAATATTTCATTTTAATTCCGAAATTAAATCAACAGGAAAGAAAGCAGTGATTGAATCAACATTAAAACGTAGTTACAAATTAATACGGATTTAAACGCTTTAAACGCGTTAATGCCCACCCTTATATAATTAATATATATAATAATATATATTAATATATATATATATTAATATATATATTAATATATATAGGGAATATTTTTAAAATACTTGTTCTATATCAAGAGTAATAAAATTAATATATTATATATTTATATATTAATATATATATATATAATTATAATATTAATTAAATATTATTATAATATAGATATAATATATAATAATATATAATAATATATTAATTAATTAATAATATTAATTAATTATATAATATATATATATATATATATATAATATATATATATATATATTATAATATATATATATATATATATATAATATATAATATATATTATATATATATATATATATATATATATATATAATATATAATATATATATATATATATATTATTAATATATTATATATATATCATATATATTATATATATATATATATATATATATATAATAATATTATATAATATATATTACATTATATTACATAATATAATATTAATATATATACTATTATATTAATTAATAATATTAATACTATATATATAATTATATTATAATATATATTATTATACATATATATATATATATAATATATATAGTATAATAATATTATATTATATATAATAATATATTATATAATATATATAAATTATATGCCGTATATATTGAATAGAATATGAAAATATTGCATGTAAAGATATAGGAGGTACTACCAAACAATATTTATTATATAATATATTATATATATAATTAATATATTAATATATATATATATATTAATTGTAAAACAATAAATCTTAGCTGGATGTCGATTGTAGTTGTTTTCTTTTAGGATGTTAGAATCCTGATTTAATGAGAGAATTAGGTTGAGTTGCCAGGTCATAAATAAAACCGTTTTTCTTAAAAAAGTTTTACTCGAATCTCTCGAGAATAGATTTATTCTGTCATAAGTTTCGAAGTAGAGAAACAGTCATTATCAACAATCTTAAAGGTATAAGATCAGTTCGAGCATAATAATAAGTAAATTATTTCTGAGATATAATATCTGAAATCAGTCATTTATTAAAAAATCTGTTGAAAATCATAATCAATATAGTATTAAAACAGTATTTCTTTCAGCCTTCAAAGTCATTCCTTTAATGATGTTAACTAAGGCTTATCTGTCTGGAAGGATAGTCACTCCGGAACTAATATGACTTATCCACACGACATTAGTCCGTACAATAATGACTAGATAAGTATATCGTATAATATATAATGAGTTTCGCTCACGGAGTGTTGCAAGACTTAGAAAGATGTAAACATCTTCTGCTTTTGTGCGCACCTCTTGTCACAATTATCATAATTTATCTTAAATCTTACACTAAATGACCTTGTTATAATAATAACTAAACTAATCAATAAAAGGTATAACCAAAAAATATAACCCTTAGGTTTAATTACTGTTTGACTCATCACTATTCAATATGAGTAAACCATACTATATATACCTTCAATTATTCATGTTTATCAGAGTACGTATATCTAGTGCTCATTAGAACAAAAACATCCATAAACACCTATTTTATCGCTTATTCTCAAAACTGTCGTCTAGAATAAATTCATTTATATTACTCCTTACCAATATACACTTCCAAAATACTTCTTCTCTAGGGGACTGAGAGATTAGTCATAAACTGAGTAGTCATCTATATAGAAAACCACATTAACCCCAATATTATACTTCACTATACATATGATCTAATAAATATATTAATTATATCTTGAGAATCCGTATGTGTATTCTCTCTCATGCTATACGCAGGATTTTATATACTTCTCTAGTCTAGTTGTTCCGACGAGTGCTAGGCACACACACTCCACACACAATCTGGTGTGTCTACTCAGGAATGCTTGACAATTAATTGTAAAATAGAATTCATAGCGATAAATATACCTGGGAAAATACTCACTAAAGATGGGTCAATTTGGTTAATATCTAACAGCGCAGAGAACGATATCAGAGAGACGCAGAAAGAGACAAATTCGGATAGGATCGAAAATCCATTAGAGTAATTAAGTCGAGCATCCTTCATAAAAATATGGATTAGGTACATACTGACTATTATTTCAGTTTTAGAGTGAATTAGAGTATGAAAATGTGATCCGTCACGAGATGATTTTAGGTAAAGCTATGTGATAAAAAAAATTTGAATGACCACTTCAATTGCTCATCATTAAGCTTGAAAGATGATGACTATAACACAACTGTGGACTTATTTACGGAGTTGTAGCTATCTTGCTCTTTAATATATTTTCGACAACTGTAACATTAAGGCTCATCACATATTTCGAGTGGAATCACGTTCGGTATTTTAAACTGGTATTCGACCGAAAGAACGCACATTATCAGAGAGTAAAACTTAGTCTCACTTAAATCATATTAATATGGATTGAGCGGCGTTTACCCGTAAATTCTTAGCTCTATCACTGTGAAAGTATATCTATCAACAATTAACTACTGAGAGATGAATAATAATATATATATTATTGATTTTATCTTAGTGATATATATATATATATATAATATATATATATATATATATATATTATATATATATAATATAATTAATATATATTATATATATATATTATATATATATTATATATTATATAATATATAATATATTAATATATATATAATATATAATCATTAGTTAATATATATATAATCATAAATATACTATATATTAAATATTTTTATATGTCACATATAATAATATTATAATATTATATTGAATATAAATATATATATATTAACATATATATATATTATATATTATATTAATATATTATATATATATATTAATATATTAATATATATATATATATATATGTATAATCTAATTATATAAATATATTATAAGTTATTATATATATTAATAATATATATATATATATAATAATATATATATATATATATATAATATATATTATATTAATATATTAATATATAACTATATATGCATATATATATATATATTATATATATATTAATATATATATTAATATATAATATAAATTAATATATATTAATATAATAATATATATATATTATATATATATATTAATATTATAAATATAATATATATATATATATATATATATAATATATATATATATATATATAATAAATAATTATATATATTAATATATTATAATATTAATATATATATATATATATAATAATATATATATATATGTATATATATTATATATCATATTATAGTATATATACTTATAAAATTATATATATAAATATAATATAAATATATATATATATATATATAATATAATAATATATATTATATAAATATTATATATATTAATATAATTATAATATATTATATATAAAATAGTATTAATATTATATATATATATACATATATATTTATATATATAATATATATTTAATAATATATATTATAATATATTATATTAATATAATATAATGAGTGTCTATTTTCAAATAAAATTTCTTTTAAAATTTTCAATAGGTAACATTCCGTCCATTTGAGATCACTACTTTTAATAAAAGAGAATTACTGTAAATATTTTTATCAGATTTTAATGATTTTATGAGAGTTGTTCCATCTGCTGAATAAGTTTTGAAATTCTAGAGGGAAATATGAGATTGATAAATATAATACTAGAACTAAATTATAAGCAAAATTTAATTAAACTTCTTTGTGTAACATATTATAATTGTTATAAATATGTTAATATATATTAATATATATAATACACTCATAATCAACTAAAAGTTATGCAATAAGTATATATATATAGCTGATAAGTATATTTTAAATAACCATTACGTTCACCTGTAAATTATTACCATATATTTATTATTTGAGTTGGTAACACTTGTACCAGAAAATCCATATCAATTATTAATATAACAACGGTTAATAATTATATATAATTATATATATAAGTAGGGTATATATGAGTAAAAAAATTCTTGCATCTTATCCATTATATTTTAAATTAAGTCTATGGCTAATATTATATAGCTCATAATATGTTCAATCAATTTTTATTAAATACCCTTTTTTAATTAATGTTTACCTATACGCCCTTATTATTAATTATCATTCACATGATTCTATATATATATATAAATCTGCTTTTTCTATGTTTTCATGTGATGATGTCACCTTTGCATGTGGAAATCTTTCTTGTTGAACTGTTTCTGAATAAATCGTGTAGCCTGAAGAGAGCTTTTGCTATTTACCCATATTCCTTGTGTAGCAAACACTGAAGTCCAAGAGTGGTAATATATATACTCTTACGTCAAAGTCAAGGGAGCTGACAAACTACGACAACTATACAAACACTAAAGTAGTATGTTATCTAAATAAAAATCTAATTTATTCAAATTTCTCTTATTTTAATCTATTTTTAATTTCCGTGTGAGCATAAGTATTCTTATTAATTGTAAGCAATTGAGTTTAAAGCGAAACTTGGGTAACGGCATGTGTTCTAAAACCTTTAAAACACAAAGAAAATTAATATAATTTAATTCTGTTTAGAAGTTTAGATCACTCACTCAACTTCTCTGAGTTAGGCTCTCCCGAATCAGATAATTCCCGTTTTATTATGAGTGGACAAGACTCATTAAGAGTTTGAATGTATCTATACTTTCTATAGTCACCGTGTTTACAGGTTTAATTTATTTAAGTTATTAACCACAATTTCATCCCTCAGAGGCTCTTCTCAGATACACGAAGCCTTTATTTAAAGGAAATGAGCTGTCACTGTAAACATTTATAGAACAAAGAAATTTATAATTTACTTTTGTTTAGTCCTCTCCCAATGTCTCATTGACCTATAATTAAGTGGGTTTATTCTCGGGATCTCACCTTGGCTCACATCTCATAATTAGGGATATTTAAAATATTATAGTAATTAACTCTCTCCCCGAATAGATTTTTTGAGATTTGTGAACTCTCTAGGTTAATACCCTCTAATACTACACTCATCCCCTCCAATGGAAACAGTACTCTGCGAGCGACACTCGCGCTATAAAAGAACTAAAAAAATATATACAACACTATGAAAACAAAACATTTTCTCTTGAGCAATTCTTGAGATTATTTTATTTTAATATTTCAAAGTTATTTTTTAAGATCGCGGAATAACCAATAAGAGAAATGCAAAGTATAATGATCAGTCATACAAATGATTATACACTAAATTATTATAATACACATGTAATATAGCAATAACCAATGATTTAGGTATTAGTAGGCTTGAGTTTTAACAAATATTGCATTAGCCATACTACGCGTAGTTGAATGACCGATACATAAAATTGTTTATTTATTGTTAAGTATTACAAAATTAAGTTATAGATGGCATAGATAACCATCCCATCCACCTATATATATGAGCTATTTGCACTACTACTGACTGATGTTGCGCACGATAATTATTGTCGAGATTTTAGATAAAGAATTTTTAATATATAAATAATCTACTATAATAATGAATCTTAGAAAGGTAAAACTTTATAAAATAGAGACACACATTAGTATGAGACTTTTAATTTTAAGGGGTTTTGTTTTTGGTTGTTGACTGATAGAGATGCGAGATTTTTTGATATTGAAGGAGTTACTGTGTGCCCCGGTTTTGATGTATTACTAGCTGTGTAAATTAGGTTAAATCGATAAATTGGGTCTCCCTACAGCATTGAGAGAGAGCAGTTAATAGGTTATGTGGTTCAATATACACGAGCACGCTCGGCCTAGACAGAGTGAGGATTTATAAGGAAGCCAAGGAATAATATATCCAGAGCCTCATTATCGCACAGAGACGTTACTTGTCTGTTCTCGAGATATGATTATTATTCATATTTTTAGAAGTTTATCAAATTTCATTAATAAAATTTTTCTATGAAACTCTACCTCAGATCTCATACAATCGCGTGAGGAAAGGCGATATCGACTTTTTCAATGCAAATTTATTTAATTTAAGTCTCACACATCTAGGAATACAACTCCCGATCTTTAATAATCAGCAAGAGTATAAGCTTCATTTGGATTCTCATATCTATATTATGACATACATTAGAACAAGAAAATCGAGTTTCCACTACTGTGTTTCCTACAATTGTTAGTTTTGGCACACGTTATCTGTTAAACTTAAAGAGACATAATTTCAGATTCACGCGAGATACGAGTCATATCTTTGAGAATAGTATTCGCTGCGCACCTTACATAAGATTTTTAGTCTATATTGGTATAAGAATAGAAGTCACGAAATCTACTCTATGAAAGAACACAGATACTAACCCATACAAGTAAAATTATCAAAAAAATAACAGATTCACTATGGGTAATTTAAAAGAAGTTCTAACTATTATTAAAGTTTTTGAGTCCAGCTCTCTATCGGACTAATTTGATTCAGGCTATATGTATAACAAGCATGTTAGTCAATATAAGCAAAAAGGCATGCTATGTAGGTGAGCCAAAATAATTGAGAAAAAACGGAGATGCACTTTCAGTTATATAGAGATTAATTCAGCCATAGCATCTCCTCACAATCGATGCAATCCTATCGATGTTGCATGTGAACGATTGATCGTAGACCCAGGGAAGGATAGGGATATGCAAAATGACGCACTGGCTCACAAAGAAGAGAAATGAATCAATGACAGGACACAACATTCCGAGGCACTCGTCCTAAAATTAGGAATATAAAACACCAAAAACCATACTATAGCGACTATAGGTGAAGGTAAAGTAGTGGGCTAATCTTTGGTCAACTGGAATAAGCAAAAAATCTCTGCGCTGGGCGCATTAACGCCATAGTATGATGGAGTACTGCATATTTTGTAGCTATTACTTTCAACCAGTGAGATATTCAGTTATATATGAAGCTTCTCCAAGCAGTGATATCATGTCCCTGAGTTAAATTTTGTGATCATCTCGATATTTAACCTGTAATAGTTCAGCAAAAAGTTGTGTATATTAATATGATGTTCCAGTTTGTGTTGATCAAAAAAAATTCATCTTGAGACTCTTTCTAATTTACTTGTGCGAGAGGGTAAAGGTTTGTTCCTTGAAATTGAGGAGTTAGGTAGAGTTGGTATGGACTCCATCCAAGGCAAGCAACTATAGCAATGTAGTTCCTGCTTGTGAAGAGTTTCGTAAATATGAAATGTGGTTCTTTTTGTCCCCCGTCCCGCGCCAATATACCTGGGTACACAAGCAAAGATCAAATTAATGTCACCTTCATTAAAATGGGAAGACATATTAAAAGGCAAGTTGATACCCCCCTTTAAAGGGGAAAAGGCCAAACGAGTAGTATATAGAATTATTGATTTACTAGGAGGTCTTTGAGCCCGTTATAAGTTGATAAATTATGTAAATATTATTTTTATTATCTTATTATTTATATAAATTAATTCTTCTTACTCTATTCTTATAGCGCAAAGATATAAATTGGAGTATTTTGAGAATTACTACTATGTATATATTATATATATATAATATATATATATATTAACACTATAATGTGAGAGTGATGTCAACTTAGTGAATATAATGATGATCTCAACTTCTATCAAAGTAATCTGTGTAACACTCATCCTTTCTGGAATTATTCCAGTGATATTAATACATTTAATAAATGTACATTATTATTTTCCCAAATTTCTTGGATTAATTAAATAAAATCTTCGAATTATCTGAGGATATCAGATTAATAAAAACCTATGAAGCTTAAAAAAAGTGTTGTGTTTTACTTACTTTTAAGACTATCTAAGAGATACCCCAGAACCCTTTTAGACTCCGTACCCCCGATAATTTGCTTCTCAAAAATTTGCACTTCTCTACTAAACTTAAACAATTAAGCTATGCCTAAGTTTGTTACCTTCAGCTAATCATGGCTCTGTTAATGATAATTCCCTCTCTTACGTCACTCCTTCCATCAGTACCACTCCAACCTGTTCCTTCTGCTACATTAACTCCGTATCACAACTCTTAATGAACAGCCCCACCAAACACTCAATTACCGCTTAATACTTTTTCGCATATGTAGGTATATCCATCTCCTTCATTAGAATCCACTATTGGCTGTTTTAATATCATAGATCAATCTCTTCGGATCGAATATCTAAAATGAGGTTGTCATACCCACAATTTTTCCTTACAGCTTTTAACAGCTTTCCATGATCCATCATTTCCCAATCAATAATTCGTTTCGTGAAACGAAAGATGGTCGTCAGAAAACGCAAGCTGCATACAAATGTCGAAGAAACTTTTCTTCATTGCTTATGAACTGAACTTGGTTTCAATACAAATAATCTACTAGGACAGGGATATTTTTTTATAACTTTTTTAGTTTTTTTTTACAAAAGATGCAAATCATTTCTTAGGGCCATAACAAAAGCAGATGCCCCTTAAACCAGCTGTTCACATAAACATATTGCATCAAAATCACAACTCCAGCAATGTCGCCTGAGAAACTCCTCCTTACCCAAGATATATATTAATCCATTGAAGATAGCCGCCAGATTATATAAATTGATCTTTAGCGACTTGTAACCTACGACCTCCATATGACGCTCATCTTGAATAAATATAATCTTAAGCTCACGTAAAAATCCGAGCCTTATGCTCTAAGGCATCCATCGCAGCACAGAATATGAAATCGCCAGAGATAAAACCGCATAAAATCATCTCATTACTGCTCGAGAACTCCCTAAGAAATCATGATGGTCCGAAGCATATTAACAGGCTTTCCTCTACAGTCATCCAAACTATCGAGGGACGTTGATACATCCTCAGACTGGTATTTATTAGAGAGACAAACCACTCAATCGAATCACTCTGAATCTGCACATACGTTGAAATTCAACTTATAATAATCACTGAATTTCTTAAAGAAACCAAAATTTAAAGAAACCAAAATTTAACACCTCAGAGTATGGCAGTCTGAAAAATCACTGTGATCGATTGGAGTTTCCAGGAATTTTAATAAGTCTTTTGAACATCAACGCTAATGTCAGAGCAGCTCCCTCAAAAATCGCGATACAGGTTGAAAAAACCTACACACCATTTATTGACATAACACATCTAACCAATGACCTCCAAGTCACACGCCACAATGAAGATTTCAGAAGGATCAATGAAGAGGTTGAGCGCGCAAGCCTCAATCCACACGCTAGGCACTCTTTTGTTCATCCGCACATATACCACAACCATAAACTTACAACACTGACTGAAAACCCCCATTACCATACCCCATTAAACATAACTCCGTAACCCCATGCTCCAGTCTCTTACACTCGAAAGATCTGAGCTACTGTGCAAAGAACTCGCAGAGTGTCATTTTCTTAGTCAAACTAGTTCTCCCAGGATTCTAGCGTTTAGTGATTGGCGAGTATTCATCCATATCCTTACCTTGCTCCTGAATTCGGAGAAAATAAATCTGTACTTAAGAATGACTAACTGGCTCACAACCCTGCCTTTTCCCGAGAGTACGATGAATTCGTAGTAATTCTCCTCCTCAAATCAACCAGCTCTTTCGCACTAACACACTACAGATGTCATCTCTATAAATAATATTTTTCTGCCTCCCCAGCGACACGTCACACGAGACACCATCAGTCTGACAACTCTCTATATGTCCAAATCTTTCGATGCTCCTATGTTACATTCTCTGCTTTTCATTCTCGACGCAACTTATAAAGAGTGATATCAATGTTCACATATCTGCCCAACTCTCGATGACTTCACTCAAGCTCTACAGCGCTTTTTAAGTGGTTTTTCTCCCAAAACAAAGTGTAGCATTGCCGGAATATCTACATCACCTAACTATTTCCTCTTCTAGCACATCCGAGAATTGAAGCAACATTTGAGACATAAATATTTCTCCTTACTCCAACCGCCCACATTCTAAATTATTTTATTTTTTTTTTATTCCACACTTGTGGGGGCGCCGAGAGAAGTGTGGTGTGCGAACCTGACGCTTAAAGAAGAAGTGAAACGAATATTGAGCTGCTTTTGTCCTTGCACAATGTAAAAGAGAAAGTCTAAGTAACCTTCGAGACACAGGGACTGTCACCTGGAAGCGAATCGCAAGAATGTCTTTAAAGTCGATCTATAATTTGCATATAACTTTTTAAAAAACCTTCATGCATTTAGATTGAATATATTCCTATATGACTTTTTTTAGAGATCTATTTAATTGCTAAATCTCTTTTTCAGATTCGTAACATCACGCGATATCCACTCAATTCTGTAACATTGCAACCCACTCTGATAATGTCTTCACGCACGTGTATCCTGTTACAGAATGATCCCAAAATAGATAATCGAAAAATACTCAAATACCACATTAAAATTAGGAAGGACCTCATAACACTTGGATTTTTACTTAAAAAAAAATAAAAACCATCACCAACAAATGCCATCCCTGCTGATTCCGCCGATGAGCTACCACTTTTAACATCTAATCCAGTCCATTCGAAGCACATGTTGAATGCTTAATATGTCTTCAAACATAGCTAACTCCTAATATCTCCTGTACCTTCACATTTCGTTAATCATGTCTTTCCTAGGTTGGCACAGAGAGCGGGAGGCTATGACCTCTTCGATTTCACCTTTGTGCGTCGCTTCAGTTGCACAAACAATTTTATCTGCAATTCTCATTTTACCGCATTGCCTGAGCCAAATTAAGGTTGGGCCAGGGGCAGAAGTACTCCATCTCCAACTATCTTTCACTTGTTAAGCCTTATACTGTACTATCCATTCACTTTTATCCTCTATAACATTATTATGCCGCAGTGTCTAATTTGTTTTAATTACTTTTTCACAATCACCATTATATTTATTCTCTTCTTTCTAAATTTTTTTCTCTTTTTTTTCAAACTATGTTGTATACGCCCAAAATAGTTTAAAAGTCAAACTAAACAATAGAAATGAAACTAAGTATCTAAAACTACCAGTGCTAGATAATATAAGAGAGTGAGATCTCGAATAAAATTTACCGGTTAATTACTTTTTGGATAATTGATTATTTTAATTTCCCATAGTTAGTTGCATACCTTTGTATACTTTGTTTTTTTCTACTTTCCTCTAAAATCGGAAAATTCTGTTATCATCACTCCAAGTCTGATCATAGAATATGACAGTTCCGTTAGATCAATATCAGGATACCTAGATTTACGCGCCGATCTGACTTGTTCTCAAGACATATATTTGTAAATAAAATCCTCCAATTCGGATATTCAAAGTATCAAAAATTCGTATAAATTTAATATAACTATCGTATAAATACATATAAACATCCTGTTATTGTAAAATCTTCTTAGCTTTCATTCAGCAAATTTAACAATAGAATAGTGCTAAATAATTCCAGTAATTCTTTTTGGAAATAAAACAATCATATATATCAATACCAACTTGATATATTAGATGGGCATGCTTTTGATTCTTTTTCTCAACTGGACTTCTTTTTAACAGACTCATGGATGAATTCCTAATCCAAAATTGCACTAGAACTCCTCGTTACAAACCTGGATTACTAGAAAATGGATGAAAATTTCTGCTATTTTTGTTTGTAACTGCCATGGATAATGATGTCCAATCCATGCAAAGGAAATGCAAGTATTATCTGAAAAATCAAAAAAATATCAATTCTTTATTAATACTTAAACCCATTCTTCTCTTGCCGAATCTACCGACGATTTAAAAAATGAAACTCTAGATCTACAACTTTTCTTTTCTTTTCCGAATTGCATTAATTTATTGGGCTCTATTATTATTGCATTAATTTATTGGACATTTGTTTTAAATTCATATTTACAAAAAGTTTTGATTTTCAAAAACAATATATTAAGGGCATATTTTTTTCGAAAAACCTAAAGACTACACCGTATACACTATTCTTATTCTTTCTTAAAACTTCTTTTATTAGAAAGTCTCCGAATTTAGAAACTATCATTATTTTCACTGTGAAAGAATTCTATAAATTTGTCTTTCACTTGGACCATATTCGACACTACCACTTATATAGTATTGGTACTATCATTCCCTTTATGAATCGAAACTCTTATAATGGTATAGATTAATGCTTTTCCCTGCTCTTACCTCTTTTAGACATTCTAGGACTATCTTCGTCTGAGAAAACAAATGTTCTTTGTCAGTCAGACAAACATGAGATATAGATTCATATCAAATTTTCCATTTTCTCATTGTTAACATTTTTTAAACAATTCCATTTGTCATCTATTTCAGTCTTTAAACACATTCGCATTTCCCTTTTGTGAACTTTTCTTATATATCAATAACACTTTTCTTGATGTTGATTCTAACAATCCTCTTCATTGTAATTATGAGTATCATCTCACTACTGAACCCTGTTCTATTTCATCGCATTCTAATATTTTCATCTCCTTTTCCTCTCCTGCTAATACTCAGTTTAAATGTTGTCACTCCAAATTTGAGCATGGCATTCAGGTGCCTAACATTTATGTATTAAAACAAGGTTGTATTTTAACAAAGAATCAATATCATTTTAATAATCCCTCTCATATATTAAAGTCCGATAAATTATTAAGTTATAAAATTTTGATATCCCAATTTTGTTTTCATTTCTAAACCATACCTTTACGTATTCTACCTATTTTGTAAAGGCTCCTGAAATAATTTGTGATCATCAATTTAGATCACGTAAATGCATCCTTGATTAACATACATTATTCATCTCTTATGTACCCCTGCTACCTATGCCACTGGATCTGCCATTTTGATATTATTCTCCCTTCTTAGTTTAAACATCTGTTTTATCAGGGGAAGATTTCCTCATCCTCTTCAAAGTAGTAATTCTTCTCCTAATCTTCAACTTACTAATAACACTAATACAACTTGTAATACTCTTTCTACTCTCCCTCTTAGGCATTTAGCTCCTTCTCCAAGAGTTCTTTTGGGACTCAAATCGTGCACTCTGCTTTGGTAAATTATTTCGTTTCTATCTATTCATTATTCGATCTGTGTCAAAAAAGGAGACCACTTTCAACCCTTAGTATAC
>JABUQX010079292.1:25000-27500 GCA_015478945.1 Trachelipus rathkii | reverse complement strand
ATTGATTTTGCCGTTGGTATGCGTTTTAGAGTGAGAGCTGTATCACAGCAGATAATCAAGGAGAAATATGTTTTCGCTAAGCGAGTCGTAGTTGATAATTTTGGGGATAGTCTAGCTATCCGCGCTAGACATGTGTATGGTTGGCCCCCATTTGTTTTTTCCGAGTAAATATTAAATTTAACTATACTAGTGATGCACGATTCGTTGCAATCATTAATTTTAATAAAGTTTTTTTATAGTTTTATAATTTTAGGAAAAAAGAAAATAGGCCATATTTTGCAAAAAAAAAAAAAAAAAAAAAAAAAAAAAAAAAAAAAAAAAAAAAATAAAAAAAATAATTTTTTAAAATATTTTATAAAAACATCTGTGCATTGCGAATTTTCAGTGAAGTCCGTGTTTAACAAATCTTTTTGTGTTCAAGCAGGAATCACATTTAAAAATTGCTGTGTAAATGCCGATTCATGTATTTGGTGAAATTACTCAAAATCTACCAGACATTAGACATTTTGCAAATGTCATCGAAATAAAAATTGTAAGAACTTGCTTTTCACTTACGAATGGTGTATCATTTATCCCAATAAAATTAAAAAAATATTTTTCCCGTTCCTTCCCTTAAGCAGCAATCTGAAAGTAGTATCAGTGTTTGGAAGTAAGGGATAAATCTAACAAGATGTTTATTTTAAATCGCAATATGGTTTACAATGAGAATATATAAACAATAACGTTTGATAGCTATTTTAGCTCCAGCATTAGAGAATATAGCCGCCACAAGTTTTGCCGCCCGCCTATTCAAGACCGCGCCACTAAACGACCTAGGTATTGGAGAAACGTGATATAGATAGCAACAAGGATAATTTACTTCTTTGAGGGTAAGGGGCTATGAGAAGAGGCCTGAAGGAGTTCGGAATGTTTTTCTTTAAGAAAGGCGATTTCTCATAGGGAACATGATAAAAGTCTACAAAATATTTACCTGCATTAATAATACTGAGACCGATAAATTCTTTATAGTAGACCACGGACAGGAGACTAGGGGATGCAATAAGAAAATTAGGAAGACGTGTAACCTTGATGTAAGAAAACATTCATTCTGTAATAGTGTTGTAAATTTTTGGAAATGGTTTCGCCATAGGAGGTTTGTTTGGAGTGTGACTGCACTTGCAAACAATTAAAGAAGGATTGGATGGTAATGGATGGTTTGGGCATCATATAGTTTATTCTGGTGTAGCCAAAGTGGCGGGTTTTTAGTTAGTTATTAAAGTAAATTGCATGTTGTCGTACCAGGTATCAAATAAACTTATTAAAAGTTTGTATTGTGGGTTAGCCATGACACCTAGGCTATAATTTTTTGCATTTGATAGTAGTGGCGTAAATATATTATTAATTGACCCTTTGTTAGAGGAAATTGACAGGCCTAGGGTGTTGGTGTAGGTTGTTGTTATGTTGCAGTATGGCATGTTTTGATAATATTTAGTTGACTGGGACGGTCTCAGATAGGCCCATGTGGCTTCTAACTGGTCTTTGTTTCCTTATCTCTATCGGAGGTAATACTACGAACTTTGATATAAATAGTGACTTTCTGATTGGGCAACGATATGATGGTGTAAAAGCAAGGAAGAAATGTTTAAAAGGTGTTTAAGCTATCGAAAATATCCAGCAGCGTTGGATGTTCTTTGCTGTTCACATCCATTTGAAAAGCTAGAGATAGAAACTTTTGGAACAGTCGAATTCACATTATAGTGCGTATTCTGCTTTAAGAAGCGCCTAACAGCCAACTAATTTAATTGAAAGAAAAAAGGAAAGACTTGAGCAAAATGGACAAAACTCACATCACGAATCGGGCGGAAACAAAGGGTTGGTGAAAAATCTTCGATGAGATTGATTAGCGACTCTAATGAAAATTTTTAAAGCATTGTAGAAGCTTAAGAGGAGCTTGAAATGATCAAGATATTAAACCCTTTTCAAAAAACTTTAATCTTTTCAAGTCTGTAAGCAAAAGCAAATTTGTTATAAGCTTATTTATGTCCTTAACTTTATTCTCAAACACTCTTCCATCATGTCAACATTACATTGCATTCTCCATAATTAGTGACGGCAACTGCTCTTAATCATATTGAAAATGTGATGTTTATTTAGAAGGATTTTCAAGCAAACTAAAACGACACATTTTCAAACATTTTGGAAGTTGCAACAGAACCTCTGCTTTCTGATAATGAAGAAATGATAATGCCTCTTATGAGAATCATTTTAAAATGAAAAGATATAGGGAAATTACAAATACATTTTCTTTGAATGATTTTCAAACTATATATTTAGAGAGCAAGCTCGCGAATCATAGTCCATACTTACTTATTTTTGAAAAGTAGCTCATTCCATCGATATCTATTCAAAATTTTGCTAATTTTGTAAATAAATTTGTGCATTCATAATTAGATTGTTAAAAATTTTAGCATTTACCTCACAAAACGTGAACTCCAAAAAAACATTTCTCTACTCTAAAAAG
>JABUQX010079292.1:0-12500 GCA_015478945.1 Trachelipus rathkii | reverse complement strand
AAATTGTGATTTACTAAATTGAAGGAAGGATAAGCGAAGGAAATAATAATAACTTCCATTAAATTTTAATGATTAAAAACAATTTATAAAATATATTGAGTGTTAAAATAAATAATTATTCTGTTGAAGATGTCTATGACGATTACTATGCAATTAATTTTAATAAAGAAGAAACTTAATTAACCCCTTTTACTATTCCTGTTATCTATGCTAGGTTACTGGCAAGACAAGTGGCGATCCCAGACCGACCCAAATTTAATTGAAACCCACATACCTTATTAATAAGTGAGTCAGATAAAAAAAAGGCTGAAAATAAAAGAACTACGACGAAGAAGGAAAGCAACAGACCCAAAATTTTAAGAGTAAAAAGAGACTTTCAGTCTCAAGTCTAACAAAAATCTTCAACTCGAAACCAGCGGAGAACCGATGCCCAAAACACAAGAAATTCTTCCATGGTCAAAATCACGTATTCGCTTTCTCATACGGAGAAACGTTTAGAAAAAAAAGAGAGAAAAAGACGAAAAGAGGAACAAAAAAAAAAAAAAAAAAAAAGAGAGAAAAAGACGAAAAGAAAAAAAACGTACAAACATTCGGATTTGGTTAATCAAGTTAAAATTATTGTGTACATTTAATTATAATGATTAATGAAATAACAAGAAAATTTAATTTGAGATTTCACAGTTGGTGATGATGATTGTCAATAATAATGCTTTTTTTAATGTGTGTAGTTTTACAAAAATAAAAATAGAGATCTTTATTTCAAATGGACCATTTGTGAAGGTATCGCATGTTGCTTTCCGGAAAATACGCGTTGACAACTCTAAAGGAAGATATAGTGGCAGCTTTGAAACTTTGCCCGCTTTCTCAAAAACCAAAGCGCGTATTTTATTGAAACGAAGTTTTAAAATTTATCTGTAGAATCCATTTTTATGGAAATTAATTTGCTAATTTTAAGTGTAAATTTTTACATTTAAGAAAAATTTTACGCGCTCAGTCGGTAATAAGCTTAAAATTAAAAGAGAATTTTTAGTTGTTAAGTTGGGAAATCTATTATTATAATTTTGTGAAATCATAATCGACTACAAATACTATTATATCTTGTACGAAATATTTTAGTAAATCAAATGAAATGCAGTCTGTGAGGGTGACGCTGGGGCTTAGGAGAATTACTATTTTGGGAATTCCTCAATTTTAAGTTGCCGTTGAATTGATGAGGCGATTGCATTGAGAACGACTCTTTTACAAAGAAATTTTAGAATGCATAAGAGTTTTTCAAATTAATTATGAACCTGTATCACGAAGTTAAGAATTTCAGCATTATAGAAAGAAATTAATTTCATTAATTTGAGTAATTATTATAATTATATATATTATATAAAAAAAAGTTTAATAGAATCCCCAATAAGATATAATCTAAAAAAAAATAAAAATAATAATAATATGATGATAATTGATAAAAATGGTTAAGGGAAAAAAATAATTAATCGGCCTGTTAGGGTATTTGTTTAATTATTTAGAAATTTTGTTAAGCTCTGTAGTATCTTAACGGGCTTTGGTTTCTATTCACAGAAACTGGAGAATTCCTAAAAAGTAAAAAAATTTCTGCGAAAAAACAGCATAAAATTTAAAAAAAAAAAAAAAAGTTGAAACAAATTAAAATGAGAATTAATTATTAATTAATTTATTAGTAATTTTAATTATTTTTTTCAAAAAATTTGTAATTTAATACTTTAAAAAATAGTAAAATAATGTAATCTTGTATAAAAATATGATGAAGTAGGATTTAAAAAAAAATCTTGAAAAAGTTTTCTCAAATTCCTGGGAGACGATGGTGCCGCATGTTTAATTCAAACGGCCCCCCACTCTAGGTTCACCAGTAAAAGGGGGGCGACCCCCCTTCCATAATAATCATATACGCTTGGTTATGAACATGGTTTGTTTTGTGGCAACTGAAGTTAAGGGATCGCTAGATGGCGTTCTTCCTGTAAACTCGCAAGCGGGCGATTTTGAATAGTATCTCGGAGTCTTAAGAGAGAGAGTCATCCTTGTTAAGGCGGGAGGAAGCCTTGTACTCTCTCGCTCTAGGCTTTCATTTGCTTTAGCAAATAAGTAACTTCATAGAATTTTTGATTATTAACAAGTATTTGTGAAAAAGAAAATTTAAGGTCTGTAATATATTCAATGAAGCAAAGAAGCATGGGAGTTAAAGGAAAATTGTGATTTATAAAATGAAGAAGGATAAGGAAGAAAAAATATAACTTCCATTCAATTTTAATGAGTAAAAACAATTTATAAAATATATTGAGTGTTAAATAAATAATTATTCTGTTGAAGATGTCTATGACGATCTATGCAATTAATTTTAATAAAGAAAAACTTAATACCCCCTTTTACTATTCCTGTTGTCTATGCTAGGTTACTGACACCACACAACACACACACACACACACACACACAACACCACACACATATATCTATATATTATATATATATATATATTATATATATAATATATATATATATATAATATATATAATATATATACTATATATTATATATTATAATATATTTTTTTACAGTTGTACACCACTCACGGGCAGAGCCTCTATTCAGAGGGGGTGGTTACACCAAAATTTCATCCGCTAGCGAAATTACGCAGATGAGCACAGACGACGGCGTTAAAGTGAGGGAGATAAATTCAGCAGGAAACACCGAAGATGGAAGAGAGTTCCAGCAGAACAGAGGTGCAGGAAAGAAGGAGCACCGCAGCCGAACCAGCCTGGAGTTTACCAATATATACAACAAACTCGTGAAGCAGAACACAGCAACCTTGTTGCTCGAGGGCGAGTAAAGGTGGGTGGTGACCCGAGTGGTGATTTCCCTCAAACAATTTGCAAGAAGGTAACTCTAGAAAAGAGATGAAGCACCAACATCTCGCCGCAGAGATAGGGGTCAAGTGAAGTGAAAGCAGGACAGTTTATAAGCCTTTGGCTTTTGACTCGACCCTGTCCAAAAAGCGGGTGAAACAGAGCCCAGATATGAGAACAGTACTCCAATACAAGGGCGGATGAGCCCTTGTATAGCTGGAGGTAGCTGAGAAGAGGAAAAAATAGTCTCGCAGTCTAATAACAAAACTCCCAGTTTCCTTGAGGTCGCCCTAGCAAGCGTTGTGATGTGAGGTTTTCAAAGACATTTTTTTTGTTTTATGTTGAGGGCAAGGATGTTTATAATTGTCAAAGGAGAGACGAGAGAACCGTCGAAAAGAGATAGGAAAGTTAGAAGGTGTTCTTAGAGAGGGAGATTTGTAGAAGTGAGTTTTTTTAAAGAATTAATTTCACAAGGTTGAGACGACGCCAATCGGAAATTCTATCCAACAGCGAGAATAGAATCGGAAGATTGAGACAGAGGCAATTCTAGAAGTTAAAAAGAGGGAGCAGAATTGAAATGAGTTTGAAGAATGAAGGGTCGAGTCATTCGGCATATGAGTGGATAGAGCTAGATGTTAGATCAGAGATCATTAATGAAAAGTAGGAATAAAGTATGAGATAAGAACAAGAACCCTGAGGAACACCATATTGACAGAAAAGAAGAAGAGTCGCCCCATCAACAACAGCGATATTGAGCGACTTTGAAGAAGCTAGACATAAGTAAGCAGAGAAGGAGGAAACCAAGATGGGGAGCTTGGAGAGCATGACGCGTGCCAAACCGGTCAAATGCTTTGGATATTAAAGCCACCACGCAGTCTCCCCGTAGTTCCTAAAGCGGAACCATAAATCGGTTAAATAGGAAGTATAATCGCCATTAGACTTGAACGCGAAAAGCCAACTGGCGATTCGGAAAAAGAGAGAATGAGATCCAGATTGGTCTAAGAAGTGAGAGTTGAGAAGGGTTTTCAAAGATCTTAGTAGAAAGCAAAGTGAGAAGCTAATAGGGCGATAGTTAGAAGGATCAGAGCGGCTTTCCTTTTTTCGGAATATGTTGAAAATGTGGTTGCTTCCAACACTGAGGGAAAGTGCTAGTATTGAACATAGAGAATATAGGTGAACGAGGGGCGGGGTCAGCACGTAAGCACATTTACTCAAAACTCGGGGAGGATCATCGGCCACCCGCCTTCTAACGTCAATAATATTTCAGGACCGATGCACCCGATAAATATAATCCACAGGCCAAAGACATAGGAAACCTGAGAGGAGAGAGAGGAGGATGAAGGGAATGCCAGAATCGTCAGGGTTGGTTAGAGGAAAATAAGGAGGCCGAAGAGAATGGGCCTTTTCAGTTGGAGAAGTTTAGCGATAGAACCAACAATCGAATAAGAGGAGGAAAGCAGATTTATACAGAAGTTATTAGAAATGTTTTTGGCAAGAGGCAGAAAGATTTTATCAGAAGGAGAACAAGGAGGTTTAGCACCTTTTCGTTTTGATGAAGCCCTCGCTTTGCTCGTCGAAAGAGTATCCTAAAGTTTCTAGCTGAATGAAAATTATCGAGTAGTGATAGAGAACGAGAATTTTTCCACTCCAGATACGCGCCCTGGTCTCTAGCCTGAATGGCCAGAGAACAAGCACCGATGAACCATGGATTATGAGGAGAGAAAGATTTAGTCGAAGAAGAATGACCTGCTCATCCCACTCAACGATTACAGCTCCCACTTATGGCAGAAGTCGAGCGCTCCAGAGAACAAACAATCATTCAATATAGTTACGTGAAAGCAACGCAAGCCCAATTGGCCCGATCAAAGTGCCAGAAAAAACGAGTAATGCAGGATGGAGCTCTGTTGGAGAGAAAGTAATAAAATTAAGAGATTAAGGTTGTGGTTTATATTTAAGCCATAGGAAGCGAAGGTGGCTGTATTTAAGAAGAGAAGGAAACTAGTGTGAAACATAGGTCAAGTTGTTCAAGATTTAGCTTAGACGATCCGGAATGTTTGTGGGTTCTTTAATTAGTTGATCCAGATTGTTAGAATGGTGAATGATTCGGCCTCCTCCCACCTAAATCGGTATGAGAGGACCGCCAACATTCAGTGTTGTGTACTGAAATCCTAAATAGAGGACTCAGTATTTGGATGAGAAGATTAACAGTCTCGTGAGAAGTAGTCAGATATTCAAAGAAGGAGTGAAAAATCTGTTCTATTAGGAGAACAGTAGCAGAAAGCACAAGATTATGTAGTAGAAGGAAGAGAGATTTTGAGCCACAGAACATGGAAGTTAGGAGAATTCGAGATTCACGAGACGTGTTCAGGAGTATTAAGTGCTTTACATAAGGCACATCACTCCACCTAGACGGAATTAATGAAATAAGTTAAGTTTGGATACATTAAAAGAGTAGGGATGAATTTTAGCATCTGAGTCTCAGCAAGACAAAAGGTTGGGTTTAGAGTTAGAGAGGTGATATTCCAACAGAGGCAAAGTTAGACTTTAACCAGGATGTTGGGTGAGTAATAGAAAGCCCCGCCCATGCAAACTGCGCATGCTCTCTCTCTCTCACTCTCTTCTCTCTCTTCTCCTCTCCTTCTTCTCCTCTCTCTCTCCTCTCTCCTCTCTCTTTCTCTTTTCTCTTTCTCTTTCTCTCTCTGATGGTCTCTCTTCTTCTCTCTCTCCTCTCTTCCTCTCTCTCTCTTCTCCTCCCTCTCCTCCTTCTCCTCCTTTCTCTCTCCTTCTCCTCTCTCTTATCTCACCCGTTTGAGACGCTGTGCCCTCTCCTGGAATCTGCTCTCTCAACACACACACAACAACAAGTACCCACACCAACTCTCTCACACACACACAAACAAGAATAGACAAAAGCGGACTAAAACCAAAAGGAGGAGTCAGGATAAATTTTAACATAAACTAAATCCCAACAATAAACATATATATATTATAATATATAATATATATATTCATAAGTATAGTTATATTATAATTTATTTATGGATACACTGCAAGCTAAATAATTATCTATATATATTAAGTATATTCATATCTATATTATATATATATATATATATATATATTATACATATATATAATATATATATATGTATATAATATATACTATATTATATATAATATATATTATATATAATATTATACTATAAATAAATTTACAATACAACAAAAAAAATATAAGTGACCTTCGTTAAAACCTCAAAAACTAAAAAAATTATGATACTGATCATTTATAAAACTGGAAAGAAAATCTAAAACCCGTAAATGTACAGTAACTATTAAACTTGTAAAACCTAGAAAACTAAAAACTCACAAGCACTCCCTCACACTAGCAAAATTATTACGCAAAATTAAAAGGGAAAAAAAAACCAGTAATCTACATTAAAACTTGAAAAGCAAAATTAAATGTAAAACCTTACGAAAGAGAAATATTAGAGAATGTATGCAAAAATAAAATATTTAAAATTTTAAAAAGTTAACAAAAGTTATATGATTCCAGATTCTTAAAATTCCAGCCTGTTGAAAGATTACGTAAAATAATTTTTTCC
This sequence comes from Trachelipus rathkii, assembly GCA_015478945.1. NCBI lineage: Eukaryota > Metazoa > Arthropoda > Malacostraca > Isopoda > Trachelipodidae > Trachelipus > Trachelipus rathkii. Next base: position 6,028 of record JABUQX010079292.1, on the reverse strand, counting down.
ATCTGCATCCATTTTAATTATAAAATTCAACAACAGAAAATTAATAAGAAACTAAATGCAATATCAAAAATGCAAAAGAGAGTAGACTTGAAATGAAAACAACTAAAAATTTTAAAAAGAATGATTAAAAACACACATCCTCACAACACGAGTTCCAACTATCAACTGAATATTATATATATATATAATATATATTATTATATATAATAGTATATTATATTAATATATATATATATATATATATTATATATATATATATATATTATATTATATATATATATATATATATATATATATGAATCAATGATGTAATATTTAATGACCTATACACACATTCTAAGTTAAATATATATATATATATATATATATATATATATATATATATATATATATATATATATATTATATATATTATTATATATATATTTATATATATCGACACATATATAAAACACTTATTTTTGTTATGTTTATCCAAAATGATACTCGAAATATGGCTTGAATCGATAGATCAATAGATCAATAGATCATAGAAGGGAGGGTGGGGAGAGTGGGGGAGGGCGGGGTTGGACTGTAGTTTGATTTACATGATTTACTGCTTTAGATCATGTAAAAACATTACGCTTTAATATGATAATTTATTCAAAGAACGTATTTTTTATGTTATGTTTTATATTTGTTAATGTTTTTTTTTTTTTTAAGTTTGTTTCATATTATTGTGTTGTTGTTGTTGTCTGGCTAGATTATAAGTACTTTAAATCTGATATGGTTCATTCATACGTCGTATTCTTGTTTACTTTCTTCTGATTGGTTGAAAGAAAGATCTCATTAACATTTGGGACTTTTTTAACTTGGATTGTGGTTCAGTAGGATATTTTTCGCTGTGTTGATACGATGACATCTCACCCCTCCTCTACGCTTGTTGGTGATATCTTTACGAGGACCTTCGTTATTTCCAACGATGTGTCATTTATATTCAATCGTAAACCAAATGGAGTCCAGATTACATTATTTGTGTCAGCCGGAGTGAAAATAATAGATCCTTATTCATTTCTGTTGAAGAATTCAGCAAGATTATTGATATCACAAAAGCCTGGGTAAAGGCTAAGAGTGTGTTATCTAATACATCGATTCGTAGTGAAATATCGAGCGGTGGAGACAGTTTGAGAGGTTCTAATATAATATATGCTGTTTTCTCGTCGCTTGACAATGTAAAAAGCCTTGATGTACGCAATTATTGGAAACCCCGATAGTGTCCCCTTCTGGCATACATGTATAGGTTTTACAATCACAGTCCGAACATCTGAAAATATTAAGCTTTGATTAAAATGGAAAAACGAAATAACACTCACTCTTGACAACGTCGACATACTTGAGGACTTAATACATATAGCTCATGGGGTAATCTATGATATTTACACTGAAATATGTGGTTTTCCGAATAATGAGGTATACAGGAGTATGTTAATAACTAGCAATATAGATAAATTTACTTCTCTCTGGCTTGAGAAAGTGCATACTGTTGAACCAAAATATGCAGAAAAATGGGTTAGTGTTGCAGAACGCATTTATACTTACATCCTTTCAAAGGGGGTTGAATCTCTGGAGAGATATATAGAACATGCTCAGTTTATGTTGAACCCCATGTCCCCTGCTTAGATCAATTAATATATTTAAAATAAACATATGTTTTTATGTATTAATTTATATAACGCTCTTTTTTTTTTTTTTTTTTTTTTCTTTCAATAAAAAATGATGTTATAAAAAAATTGAACTTGTTTACTTCCCTATTCTTGTTTATTGGTCAAGTTGTTATGATGGCTGTTTATTCGTACGGCTGTTGTGTGTTAAGTATTTATTAACGTGAAAACTTTGTTACGTTAGCATATTTTTGTTGGTTAGTATATAATGAACTTATTTTTATGCTATGTTTATTCGAAATGATACTCGAAATGTGACCTGAATCAATAGATCAATATATCAATAGATCAATAGAACACTGAAGGGAGGGGAGGGGTGGGGGTTGGTGGTTTTATTTACTGACTTACTGATTTACTGCTTTAGGATCAGTAAACTATTACACTTTACTATGATATTTTATTCAAAGACCTTATTTTTTGTTTTATGTTTTGATAAAACTTTGTTTACAATTATTCGTTGGCTTTGATCAGTATGATAGTTAGGTAAGGTTATGATAAATTTTTGTTAAATATTATTATGTAAATGTAAAAAACTTTGTTACGTTGGCATATATTCGTTGGTCTTTATGATAATTAGAGAAGGTTATGATAAGTTGTTGTTAAATATTACCATGTTAATGTAAAATAAACATTGATACGTTAGAAATGTTTGACAAAGTATGAATAGGTTACGTTTTTGTATGCTATGTTAGTTACTTTACTGTTGTTAAGTGTGGAATTTTGTTAATGTTAACAGTTTATTCATGCGTAAATTGTGTTAGGTTTGGATAAAACTTTGTTATATTTGCATATTCGTTGGGAATATGATAGTTAGGTAAGGTATGATAAATTTTTGTTATTATTTATTTTAATGATTAATGTAAAAACCTTTGTTACGTTAGCATATATCGTTGGTCTGTATATAACTGAAGAAGGTTTGATAATTTTGTTATTATTACCATGTTAAATCCGTAAAATTAACATTGATATGTTAGAGATATGCGTAACAGAGTATGAAATAGGTTTACGTTTTTGTATGATATGTTTTAGTTACTTTACTGGTGTTAGTGTGGAACTTGTTTAATGTTAAGAAAAACGATTTCTCCCTTCCTCATCGCAGATAGGTTTGTTACGGTCTCACTAGCTTGCTAACACCCATCTTAACTAACTTCTTAGTATTCGCCGCGCGTCGATCGCCTCTTCGCTTAGCATTTACTTAATAGTGAAAACTCCACATTTAGTTAAGCCCATTAGCATCACCTCACTTCAATCCTTTCAGTGTGTTCAGTGTGTGTGTGTGTGTGTATGTGTGTGTGTATGTGTGTGTGTGTGTAGCATTTATTCTTCATGCAGTAGTTAGATGGGTTAGGTTATGATAAATATTTGTTCAATATTACTATGTTATTGTAAAATTAACATTGATATGTTTAGAGATAGCTTGAAAAAGTGTCAAATCGGTTAATTTTGTATGCAAAGTTAGGTATTATATTGTTAAGTATGGAAATTTCTAAACGATTAGTAGTTTATTCGTGGTTACGTTAGCATATATTCGTTGGTTGGTATATAAAGAACTTATTTTTATGTTATGTTTATCCAAAATGATACTCGAAATATGACTTGAATCAATAGATCAATAGATCCATAGATCAATAGATCCATAGATCAATAGATCATGGGTGGGGTGGGGAGGGTGGTGTGGGTGGTTTGATTTACTTCTTCAGGGTATGTAAAAACGCAAATTTTTTATGTTATAAACATGGAAAGTATAAAAATTTTAGTAAAAACAAAATGTTTAAAGCAAATAAAACAAAAATAAATAAAAAATAATAAAAAATTGAAAATATATTGAAAAAAATAAACACAAAGAATAAATGTAAAATGAAATTAAAAATATAAAAGAATAAAATAAAAAATAAAAATAAAAATAAAATAAAATAAAAAAATAAATAATAATAAAAAAAAAAAATTAAGCACAAAGTATAAATGTAAAATGAAACTTATAAAAATAAAGTTTGAAAAAAAATAACTTAATAAGTAAAATAAAAATAAATTAAAAAAATTTAAAAAAAAGTTTTAAAATAAAAATTAAAAAATAAAAATTAAAAATAGATAAAAATTAAAAAATAAACACAAAGTATAAATGTAAAATGAAACTTATAGAATAACAAAATCTTTTTCATGTTTCATGTTGATATTTTCTGAAAGGGGGGCGAAGCCTAAAAGGGATAAGCCTAAAAATATTTCAGGTTATCTTCTGAAAGTGTTAGGTGTTACTGTTGCGTAATGTTTTATAATACTTAAAAGTCATCAGATTTTAAAAGTCACTTCGTAAAATATTTGTTGAAGTGTGTGTGTGTGTGTGTGTGTGTGTGTGTGTGTGTGTGTGTGTGTGTGTGTTGTGTGTGTGTGTGTGTGTGTGTGTGTGTGTGTGTGTGTGGTGTGTGTGTGTGTGTAGCCATTTTAATTTCATTCAAGTAGTTGAAGGTTTTGACTAAATTTTTGTTTAAATATTATATGTTAATGTAAAATTAAATTGAATATGATAGATATAATGCTTGGAAAAGTGTGAAATAAGTTACTCTTTGTATGTAAAGTTAGCTACTTACTGTTTTGCTAAGTATGGAATTTGGTTAACGTTAGTAGTTTTAATTCGCGTTTACGATCTAGACTCATTTTTTACAGCCATGTTCGTTTTAGCTATTAAACAGTGAAGACGTATTCGGTTTTGTCTTAACCGCGCTCCTTTTTACACAGTGTATTTCGTTGTTGTCAACATGCTTAGGCCTAAGATTCCTCTATAGAAGAATTTGTAACAATGGACAGTAAGATCCAGGCTGCTGTGTTTCATTCTTATATAAAAGAAGACCCAATGGGTTTGAATTTTTTACGTGCGGATGAACTACTCAGTATATGTCACCACGTTGAAGAATGGATCAAGGAGTATTTAAAGTTTACCGAATTTTTAGACTCCCAAAAGATTGTTATTAGCCTAAGAGAGGGTCACGATGGTAGACAACTTACTTTCGCCTTTTCTAAGTATGTAATTACACACAGTATGGATCTTTGAGTATGGAAGACGTTTAATGAATTATGTACATTTGAACCTACTACTCATAGAATCTGTATTAATGGTATACAGCGGCTGAAATATATGTCTGAAGTTCGCAAGAGGGTATTGATGCAAATGAAGAAGACTGAAATACTGGGTAATTACGTACTGTGGCTCTATATTGTTTATACCAGGAATACTTATGCGTTTAAGAAAAATCTAACTGATGAAACTGAAACTATCATTGAAAACTTCTTAAAATCTATAAATGTGCAAAAATTTATTTGCATGTTTAGAGAGCACTGGTATAGATCTATTTACGCAGATAATCCAAACTGTGAACATGCTGCGATATCTGCACGCGAACTTTTCACATATATCTTAGAGGATGGCCTCACCGAGTTAAGAAATTATCTGAGGAACAACAACAACATAAATGATAGGCCTATCTGTAAAGACTTAGAATGTTTAAATTTGAACTCATCATAAAGGCAATGTACATGTAAGGAATCATTTTATATATAATGAACTTGTAAATATATTTAATAGTAAATATTTGTCTGTCAATGACTATGTAGGTTTTAGCTGTGTTATAAATGCTTTAAATATGAAAAAGTTTTTTTTTACTAACCTTAAGCTAAAGCCCTTGTATATTAAAGATGTAAGGACGTAATGAATTGAATCAATAGATCAATAGAACAAAGATCAATTGATCAATAGATCCTGGTAGGGTGGTAGGGGTAGGGGTGAGCAGTTTGATTTACTGATTTTACGGTTTTAGGGTATGTAAAACATAAAAAAGAATAAAAATTATAGTAAAAAAAAAAGGATTTAAACGAATAAAAAAAAAAATATATTAAAAAATAAATAATTTTTTTTTTAAAAATGTAAAATGAAAATAAATAAAAATAAAATAATAAAAATTTGAAAATAAATTAAAAAAATTAAGTTGAAAACAAAAATTAAATGTAAAAATGAAACTTATAAAATAAAATAGCAAACAATATATTTTAGATGATGTTTATAAAAAGAAAACGAGATTTTGAAAAAAAGAAATATCAGTCTGAGGATTAAAGGAATGTATACTAACTCAGCACCGCAACAGCTCCTGCAACGGTGTCGAAACCAACTATGTCTCTTTCTCCGTCTCCTTCCTCCTTCCTCCTTCCTCATTCCTCCTTCCTCCTTCTTCTGTTTTGCATTCCGTGCATTTCTTCTGGGATCCCCCTCCCAGGGGGGGGGGTTCCTGACACCATTTGCGAAGTTACAAACCTCATATTCGTGTTTTACGACCTTATAA